>JAVYIG010006601.1:0-115066 GCA_035222895.1 Strongylocentrotus droebachiensis
TTTTGTTTTATTGTACCTTATACACTTGGCAAAATAGCATAATGAAGAAATACATAAACCACATTGGACAGCAACAGAAGAACACAATTCTATTTTACCTACAAATACAATGTACATATGGGACTATCACGGTCTACAGGCCTGTAAAGGCATGCTAGCTAGTCTAAAAACTACTCACATATTGCCAACAAAATGAGAAATAAGGAGACTGAAATAGTATTTACATGATTATAAATAGTTTAAAATTCAAATGAAATAAAAACAATGGACACACAGTCAGATTCTAGAAATAAAATAGTAAATGAGCCTCAAAGCCTGCAATGATTGTCGCACTGTAACATGATCGAATGAAAGTACTATTCTATGACTTGTGTATTTTCTTGTAAGTAAATTAACTCTTCATCACTTTTGGTCGACTTGCGAGACAGACAGTGGGAGCTCTAGTCCACCTTTTCCACACAGCACAGTCTGTATCTATGAAACATTAGACATGATAAGCAGTTATTTTTCCTGGGGGGGGAGGGGGGGGGGTATTTTTAGCAAATTTTGCAAATCACTCATTGATCTGCAAATTTAAAAACATGCAAAAATACCGGTCATCAGTAAACATGTTTTGGTTAATTTGTAATAATATTAATACTTCATCAACACAATTGTTTCTAAAGTAAAAAAAAAAAAAAAATTGAAAGATTAGGTTGATCCATGTTGAATAATATGAATACAATGGTAAATTAATTTTCTATGTGGAAAACATATGGTTATACCCCCCCCCCCCCCCATTCGCTTCATGTATAAGTATCACTTGCAAATGTCGTGGATTCAACCCCCCCCCCCCCCACCCCCCCCCCCCCCCCCCCCCCCCCCCCCCCCCCCCAACAAGGCGCTAATTACATCCTTGAGCAAGGGATCTTATCTTTACTGCTCCTCCCCACCCAGGTGTATATCGGGTTACCCAGTAGGATTCAACGTTATTGTGATTGGAGGTGACATGTCTGCGACCATGAAGGTGACTAGCTGGAATGCTCCAAAGGGAGTGGAGAATGTGCACTAAAATTTGCAGAATAGTGATTATCTCCAGTTCCAGGGTTATAATAATACTCTTCGTGCTTTGGTCAGTCAATGGTTAAGCGCTATAGAAGAAACCCTTATTATTACTGTTATTATTATCATTATTATTATTATAGAACATATCGCATCTCTATGTGGTTCCAATCTCTATCCATCTACTGATGTATGTCCCCAGAGCTTGGTGGCCATTCAAAAAGGAGTTAATTCTTGGTGTCACTGACTCCTCAATACCGGTATGCAAAATGTTAACAAATATGCATAAGCCATCTCATTCAACTCATCTCAAAAGCATTGATTTGCTTTTCCATAGGAGTTTGATTATTACCAGGGAGACTGGCTGAAACGCTGACTATGGATTTCAATAGGCTCTGAATCCAATGACCTTTCAAGGTCAACAAAAAATATGTTTCTTCCCTCCCATACCATTGCAAATCATAGTTCTTAAAACCCCAATCATTTATCAATCAATACATCCCAGAAAGCCTCATTTTTTATTTAAATATTAACAATATCACCTATTCTATCAATTCATTGGCCCAATCAAAGTCACTGATAACACAATATTGACTTGATATATATGGAGAGAAAATGGGAAGTAAAAAATAATTCACTCACGTTTCAGTTTAATTAAAAAGTACTTTTTCGTCTCTTGTATTCGATTGCAGAATACAACTTTTCTAAAAACCTTATATGATATCCTTGTATCACTGATAATTTCTAAGAAAAGGTAACTAATTTCAGTCTATTTGGCCCAAGTCACTTGAATACCTCAGTCACAACCCTAAACAGACTCCAAGTCAAGCGATTCTTGGCCGTTCAGAGTACTTAATAAAATGTTCAGTTCAGTCCGTCGCCGTTCTGGAGCCAAATTTGTTGATGTGACTTGGGTAAAACGCTTGGCACAAGATACATATACAACAATTTGAATACAGATGAAATAAAAATCAGCATTTTGATCCATTTCTCCATTAAAATTATGATGTCACAATGGGAATAATAATGTCACGATGAAAATATTCCATCATCCTCCTCAAGGATTGAATTGGATAGTACTACGGTATTGACAAAGATAAAAAACAAAAAACAAAAAAATATCTGCACAGGGCGTGTTTACACTGTACCTGAAACCTTGGCGACTACAATAATATTATTGGATCTTTTCAAAGTGCACATATCCACCATGCGCGGTGCCCAAGGTTACCCAATATAACCCCCGCTGTACTTGTATTCCAGCTACAGAGGTAGAGGAGTTGTGGTCGAGTGGATATGTCACCGGACTGTGGATCACAAGGTCCACCGTCCGATTCCCGCAACGGCACCAATGTCTTTTGGCAAGACATTGATCTACATTTGCCACACTCAACCCAGGTGAGGTAAATGGGTAGCTGGTAGGATTCATTCCTTGAAATGCACTGTGCACTGGTACAGGCTGCCGGACCTAAAGCTAGGGTCATAATTTCCAAAACTCTTTGGAAGCGCATAGGGACCGAATGTTATATAATATATGCGCTATACAAGAACTGAATAGTATTATTATTACAGACTAACACAGAATGTAAAGAAAAGTACATTCTGCTGACAGCTCATAGGACAGGGTTTCCCAAACTTTTTTCCTTGATTGTCCCGAGTGATTTCCTTGAAAGCTAAAGGGTCCCTAACATGGGATACCATTGGAGCGAATTTCGTCCCATCATGCGTACACGTCAAATGAAGTAGAACAACAAACGTTAATTGCTAGAAAGTCGGACACGACTCGAACATTATTCAATTTTGGTACAGACTAGGACAACCTACTCCTAATATTAATGACACTTGTAAGTTGTATATTGAAGAAAATGAGGCTTGTTAAGGTCTTTATATTTGCTGGACTTTTCTTATTTGACCAACCCCTCCTGCGATCATCCTACCTCCTCAAATGTGAAACCCCTTCAGAATAATGGTTCACTCTGAAATAAAAAGCAAATGGACCCTTCGTACTTCCAACAACAAAAACTCTAGTTGGAAATATAACCCATTTACTACTTTGGTCTAGTGGTCTAGTGGATAAGTCACAATACTGCAGATCACAAGGCACCAGGTTTGATTCCTGCAGCAGCACTAATGTCCTTTGGCAAGACGTTAATCTACGTTTGCCACTCTCCACCCAGGTGTTAAATGGGTACCCGGTAGGATGCGAAAGTTAATGTGGTTGGATGAGCAAGTGTGTGCCTGTAAAATGGCGACTGGCCGGAATGCTCCCCGGAGAGTGGAGAATGTACATACTTTGTGTGCAGGTAAGCCTGAATCCGATGACTGGGGTCATTATAAATCTGTAAAGCGCTTAGACACATCGTTGTATCAATGTATTGGGTGCTTCATAAATGCGGAATATTAGTATTATTATTATTATTATTATCAACAACCTCCCTGTAAGCAATCGGTGAAGTGTAAACACGCCCATCTTCAATGCGCTCTCTACTAGGACCCACATGTCCTCACAGCCTTATGTAATACACGTAACATATTTACATCTTCCTCTTTTTACACGATTAGCCATTTTCACAAAAATGTATATACATTGTCATTTTACAATATTGTAGTACATGTACACATTATACCGGTGTATGCACTCTCGTAATTTGTACACAATTAATTCACAAGTAAAATCATAAATCATATTTGAATGTCAAGTACACATAATTCTCGAAATTCTCAGTGATTGATTTTTTTTCTCAAAGCAGTATTCCCATTGTTCTTCATATTGCATCACATACAACAACAATGGCTTGTGTATACAAGCGCGAGTCCTTGCTTTGACACACGAGGTCTATATGCGGCCAAGCCCAACAGGGGGCACGCACCACATTTAGAATTACAGGCAAGAAAAATATCATTGTGGGAATGCACCCAACGTAATGTAACACTGCTCAAAAGACATCTGCTTCTCGTTCTAAAAAAAAAACATGAAGACACAAAACAAACGTTAAAAAAGAATAAATTTATACTAATCTATCACGGTTTCACGTAGAGGTAGGGAGTTCACATGATAACATATGGGTACATACACAATATAATACATTACTCGTCAGACAAGTGCCATAGATCGGTACAGCAGTGGGTATCTGTATGGCTACAAGGTCCATTAAAGACAATGGAGAATATAAATAAGTATTAAAGGGAGTGTAGCTTGGCAAACACTGGTTAACGCCATCTACGTCTTCGCCATAACGAATGGACTTGATTAACGGTAGTCAGCGACTTAATCTCTACATGGTTCTCATCACACTTCAGTTTTGCGTATGTTGCATGCACGTGATTGATACAGTCGGTCGTCCGTAGTCATGTTATACCCGATTGGCCCCCGAGTCAGGCCACGGGGGACACATAGTCTCGTCATGCTACACTCCCTTTAACAAATTCTTCATCAGAGATCTTTGACTGCTGCTGATTAAAGAGAAGGTTCAGAAACGGAAAAGGGGAAGATTGGTAACGGATCATTCTGGCACAAGAGTGTCTGAAGCGATGCAGGGCAGACTCAGAGATCTGCAACTGAAGACCTTGCCAGTACTGGGTGACCAGGTAGCTCCCAATGAAGTCCAAAAAGTGCTCCTGGTCCAAGGAAATGTTGGGCCGAAAGCTGCTAAAAGGGCTGCTTTCTTAACAGAATATGATGGTAGAAATCAACAGTTCTATTACAAAAGCCCTTGCTTTGACTTGGTGACAAGGTAGTTCCTAATGAAGTCTTTGATGTTGCTCCGCGTCCCATGGCACAAGAGCTGCTGAACAGGATCCTTTCTCAACAAAATATGATGGTAGAGATCAACAGTTCTATTACAAAAGCCCTTGCCTGGACTTGGTTAAGAAGGTAGTTCCTAATGAAGTCTTTGACGTTGCTCCACGTCTGATGGCATAAGAGCTGCTAAATGGGATCCTTTACAAAAGCCCTTGCCTGGACTTGGTGACAAGGTAGTTCCTAATGAAGTCTTTGACGTTGCTCCACGTCCGATGGCAAAGGACAGGCTGTCGGGCCAAGAGCTGCTGTATGGGACCCTTACCAGGGAGCTTATTCTGCAAGATCTCGTGTTGGAACATCTCAAAGACTGCAGCCTTCTCGTCAGGAGTCCAAGGGCGCTTCTGAGGCTTCTTGCGCGGGCTGTCAGACGATGACGAGGATTTGGATCGACTCTTCTTGGTGCCTGCTGTAACGAAAGAAAACAAATCATAAAATGAAGCCAGAGTTTAAAGTTAGCTCTGGGATCCCTGACAAAGAAATGCATCTCGGCATCGAGAAGCAAACAAAAGGAGTCCCCGGTTTTAGCACTTGACAGTGAGGGCCACATTGTATTTCCATTCATCAATGATCTCGATATTTAGAATGTGACTAGTCATCTGAAAACAAACAATTAGTCTTTTATTCATTGTTATTATCAATTTCATTGTAGACTGCTCAATTTGTGGACATGTGCCCCCTGATTCATACTCGTGTTATATACAATAATTATGAAATGTTCTACTCACGAGCTTACTTCCATTGATTTCATCATGTGTTTTAATTAGATTGTAGCACATATTTATTTATCAGGCTCGACAGTTTCTTTGACGTCGTGTACATTAATTCTACCATTGTTATCTATTTGTTCACCGTTGTTGAAACTTTGGTGTAAATCTTTATTCAAGGAAGTCTTTCTTTTTGTTCTTCTTTTTATAAATGCTTGTTCTTGTGGGCTTTCACATCACAAATTTTGACCCCTGAACTAATGCAGTCCCTGTTTAGGTGAAACCCCTTTTTACTTACTTGGTTTAGTGGTTTTCAAGTGAACTAGTAACATTGTTGAAGGTTGATGAAAAAAGTGTTACTTATTATATTTCTTCTACCGTACTAACCCTCTATTAATAACATGCAAACAATCCTGAAAAAATTATCAAACCACAAAGATATTTATGGTTTTCTTTGAAATCAATATCCACTGTTTCATCACAAAGTTTAACCCCTGCAATCCCTACTGAGTAGGTAGTTGAACCTCCAAGTCACTTACTTGATTTAGTGGCGTTTGTCGATGAGGATGTCTTATGCTTCTTTTTGTGGGCCTTCTTCGGTGACGCCGCTGAACGCCTTCTGCTGCTCGGAACCGGAGATATTCCAATCTGAGTCTCCAGGATTCCGTCCTCCATGAAGTTATATTCAACGGTTATCTCTGTAAGGATCATATATCAAACAGATAAGGATAATATATCAAACAGATACATGAAGTTATATTCCACGGTTATCTCTGTGAGGATAATATATCATACATCATATAATCAATGCTAATGTTAGTGTTTTAATTAAAGTCTTTCATGAAATTATATTCCACTGAGTGATGAATAGAAATAAATTGAACACTTTCGAGAATTCAAAGCTACTTTAAAACAGACCGAATAAATGTTAATCCTCAGCAAAAAAGCATGTTACAATTGAAAACAATGTGAACGATGATAACAAGGCTGTGAAACAGAGCTCTTGGAAAAATGGTACAGAATAAACCCAAGAGAAGATTTTCAGTGGAATATTAAAGCGGGACTGCACTACTTGTAGCTACTTGCGCCCTCTTTGTAGCAAACAATGCCAAAGCGGTACCTGTTGGTCCCCTATGATCCCCTTTTTCTTATGTTAATTGAGAGCTGATTTGATGAGATAACAACCTGTCAGTGACCATGCAGGGAAGTTTAATCCCTCCTGGCCAAACTAGTGCAGATAGGTTTTATAGAAAAAGCTCCTAGATACCAAAAATATTTTTGACACACTGCACATAGTTAGGCAAGTCTTAAACCTCTTCTAAATTTGCTTAGACTGCATCAAACAGGAGTTTTAGAGTATTTATGGTTGCCTCATCCATAGACTTACCCTCATCTCTGAAGAGAGGGATGTCATCCAGTGACTGGGCTACAAGTCTAGTCCGGTCTCCATTCTCTATTGATATCAGCACCTTGCACAGCTTGATTACCTGAAGGAAGGAAGGGAGGAGAAATAGAAAACAAGGTAACGGAAATGGAAAGATGAAGAACAGGAAGGAGAGGTGTTGACCAGTGGATAGGTCTCTGGGCTGTGAACCACAAAGTAACAGGGTTCAAATCCCTGTCACAACACTTAACTTCTTTTGGTAAGACATTAATCTACATTTCCCTCACCTAAATAGAATGTGGCAAATTTCGGAGAGGTGTTGTGGACCAGTGGATAAATCTCCGGGCTGTGAAGCACAAGGTACAGGGTTCAAATCCCTGCCACAACACTTAACTTCTTTTGGTAAGACATTAATCTACATTTGCCACACTCCACCCAGGTGAGACAAATGGGTACCTGGTAGGATTATTGTCTGAAATGAACTGTGCACTGATAACGACTGCCGGAGCTAAAGCTAAGATAAGCTCTTTGGAAGCGCATACCGTATAGATATTATCATAATGTGTAATGGGCGATACAAGAAAGAATTATTATCATGATTTTTATATAAATTGTCAAATTTAGCAAATTATGAAGCAGTACGTTGGATCTGTATGCATTTCAAGAGGAGTGTACATTTAAATATGTTTTAATAATACCTTTTGGGAAGTGTGCTTTCTATTTCAAATTTCTCTACATAGAAAACATACATTACTAGTCCAGATCAAATGAGAAACATGGCAATTAACAGGTGGTAATTCTGTTTGGTCAATCAAATCTTTAAAAAATTTAAACATTCTTGTCCTTGGTTTCTTTACTGCTTTTGCATTTATACCAGCCAACAATATACCAGAGTAAAGTTCCCTTGTAGATGAACCCCTTACATAAAATTCACATGCTGCCAAATGGAGTGGAACCTCATTATAAAGAGCTCCATAACAACGTCATTTTGCTGGTCCCAGCTCTTCATATTCTTTTGTTTTTTAACCCCGATATAACAAGATTCCTTATATAACAAAGTAATTTCCATGGTCCCAAGGACCTTGTTATAAGAAGGTTCCACTGTACTCCTACACTTCAGGGGGGTGTTTCACAGAACTTGTCATCAGTGACAAATGACAGTTTTTGTTACAAGCTACTGAAATCCTTGCTTCTGATTAGTTATCAGCAGATTTGTCACTGGTATTTGTCATTTGTCATTGAAAAAAGGCTTTGTGAAACAGGCCCCAGAACTTACCTGGAGCATAGCATCAGGTCCGTGTATCCTCACATCGTGTCCAGTCAGTCGGGCTACAATACATAGCTCATTGTCCTTCAGATTCAGTATCTGACTCAGTGTGGCAATGTGGTTCTTCAGCTGCTTGCACTGAAGGTTTTCTGGACTGCTGGCACCGCACTCAAAGGCAAACCTCTGCAGACACTCCAGACCTCTCACCGTGTTGGACACCCTTGAGTCGGGCTGGATCACCGGGAAGAGGTACTCGTTGGTGTCAGGGATGCCCACGTCGTGGCGCTTCGCAACAAGAATGTCGATCCAAAGCTTGATTTCGTCCGTGAGAAGGACGGGCACGACCTTGCCTTTCTTTCCGATGACCTCGATGCGTGTCAGCTTCTTGCAGAGCTCCTTCTCGAAGAGGCTCATGGCGTCGTAGACAACGTGGACATCCGGGTGAAGCGGTTGGTGCTTGCGGGCGTAGTCACTGAGCTTCATCTTCGCGATGCTTCCGAGCCGCCGTCGATTGAAGAGAATCACCTGCGTGAGGGCGATTTCGCTGAGGTTGAGCCACGCATCGTAGATGTCTTCGTTCGTGTGCAGCATTCGCATTTGTTCATGGGCGATTCGCTTGAGGTACGACGTCAGACACGCGACGTCCTGTGCGAGCGATAACCACTTTGGGTTTCCTCTCCCTTCGTCCAGAATGCTTCCAAAGTGCGGCAAGGTGGTTTCTTCGTGGAACTGGAACTCGAGCATGTCGTGGAACTCTGAAGCGCGCTTGTAGGCGAGCGTGTCCCCGAGACTCGACGCCTTCGCCTGCAGGATGTACGTGCACTTCTTGAGCGAGTACCCGACGTTAGTGTTCAGGCTCGGTGAGGAGTTGTTGTATCTCCGATGGTTGAACCCCGCCAAGCGCCTTGCAGCGATCACGACATTCTGAAACTTGGCCGGGTCGATGAAGGTATGCAACGTGGCAAGAGGGTCTCCGCTTACAAACCTCAGCTCTAACAGCAGTCTACCCAACTCACGCAGTCTTAGTTTGATCGAGACCGCCTCCTCACGATCGTGATTCAACTTCAGACATTCCTTCTGCGCGATCTCCAGGATCAGCGGGTCGTAACTGATACAGTGCGACACGTCATCCATTTTGTTGATTCCGAGCACGTCCCCGCGCAGCTCCTCCAACGGGCATTCCCGATGCGCGACGGACAGCACGCCCTCGTCCGACACGCCCAACCCTTTGTCCTTGACCTTATCACGGAGTCCGTTAAGAGGGCATTCGTGCTTCCAGAGGTCACGCTTGACATAGTATGCATAGCAGTAGGAACATGGAATGTACTCGCGGGGGTCGGCCCCTAGGGTGGGGCGTTTCTTGACGATGAGACTGCCTTTGCCCTTCTGGAGGACATGCATGTTGTGCCGGTGATTACCTGTCATTAAAAAAACGTTCAAAAAGAATAATAATAAATAATAATACATTCATTTGTAAAGCGCAATGACTATGTGGATATATTCTACTGCGCTGCAAGAGCTCAAAAATGCTGTGTATACATAGTCAACAAAAACATTTTCAAGAAGGATCATTAGCACACTGCCATTAAAAAAGAATCCTCCACAAGGATTTTCAAGAAGGATCATAGAAACACTGCCATTCTATGACAAAAGAACACAAATTACTGTCACCTGCAATTTGTAAAACAAATTAAGAGGGAACACGTTCAGAGAGAAGAATTTATGATATTAATGGTATTTTGAGTAATTAATCCGAAGCACTTGTCTATTAAGTCATTGTTTGGAAATTACATTGTTGTGTATTTAAAAAGTAATAATGCCTCCGTCTTTGGTGGGTGGAGGCATACAAACATCCAATTCCTGCAATTCGACAGTTGCTCCCTATATCAAAGTAGGATAGCATGGATTCCGAGTAGTTGCATGATGTGAAATACAAGAATTTCTTTCATTGTGCTATCCATTGAATACTTGGCAGATATAACTCGGGCTGCAGTTACGGGAAAATGAGTTATATCAAAATGACATCCATCTCAATGAAAACAAAATGACATGACACACTGATAAGATATTGATAAAAGATGGACACAATTTAAATATTCAAATCTAATAATAATTTCCATCTAAAGAGAGATATCTAACTGATTAAATATTTCCACAACTTACCTAGATTTCTTAACTTCGCCAGCTTAGCATCTTTTAACAGCGGGTCCTTCTCGTGTACAAAGTCAATGACAGCAGCCTCCGTGTAGTGAAGCTTAACCAGATGCCTGGGCATCTTCGACACAGATTTCTCGCAGTACAAGCAGAAATATTTCTTGTCAAACTTTCTCCTCCCATCCTCGTAGTTATTCGTTGACATGACGACAACGTTCTGAAGATCTGGGAATTGGACAAGGACAAATTAAAACTGAATTAAAACACTTCCTGGTACTAATACAAAATTATCAAATTCTTCTAAAATTCTACCTCAATGTCAAAGATAAAACAATCACAGTCAGCGTAACAAATTAAATTCTTCTAGATTTTTATTTATTGATCATAATCATAAATATCATTTTTACTGATGGCCTTGAAAAACAAGGTCAAACTTTTATCCAAAGCTTGCGTGACTAATAAGAATGTATTTCTCCTTACGAGCATGCTCTGTAATTCCTTTCCTGAAACCTGAAAGGAGAATTAGCCTCTCTACTATGCAGCATTATCATGACATAGAGAGCAAAACAAAGTTTCATTTGATACAAAAAGCATTGCTGTAGGCCAAATATTATCGTCTTGCAAGTACAATAAAGAGACTCTATTTTGCCATTATTTACGATATCTTGGTTCACCAAGGAAGCTGCCATTTTGTCGCAATTACCCTTTAAAACTTCCGGGTTGTTACGTATCGCACAGAGAACTGATGTAGCACGGCGCGCGTTAGAAAACTATATGCATGCCAATCAAGGCTTCCAAATAATTGGCTTAAGTCTGGTAGGGAGCTGACTTAAATTTAGGGTAAAATACCTTTAACCAAAAGTTTGAACTGAATGCCAAAATTGACTATAGCCGAAGAATTGAAAATTTGCCTTAGGAAGTTGCAACTGAGATACATGCGTACAGGTTTAAACTTTGCAGCATGGTAAGATTGAAACATTATAGACTTACTGTTTTTAGATTTAGGAATGATGACGTTCTCATGCTCTTCCTCAAGAGAATTCTCATCTGTTGCCTTGACTGCGTTGTTAGCCTGGGCCTGAAATTTAAAAAATATATGATGATTTCTAAAAATAATGTGAGGGTTCATATAAGAATTAAACGTGTCCCCACTCGGGTTAGTTTGCTAGAGACAATGATTATTCTCTTGCAAAACATCAGTTAAATCATTGTTCAATGTAAACGGTGCTTTATAATGAAAATGCAAAGAGAGGTTTGCTACTATGTTAGGTATAACACAACAATAGTTCTAACTTTATCCTTATGAAGAAGTTAATAGTTTATCCTAAACCCTTTCTACACGCAGTCAAGCAGTGTTATAAACCAGTGGCTCAATAGTCACTGAAGAGGTTATCCTCTACGGCTATTCTAGGTTGATCGTGATAAACCAAATCATGTCAGGGCAATAGTTCTATAAAACTAAATCCCTATGAAGAAGTCAATAGTTCATCCTAAACTCTTTATCACCTGCAGGTAAGCAGTTTCATAAACCAGTGGATCAATGGTCACTGTAGTGGTCCCTCCTAGGTTGTTCCTGGCCGTATTGACCCATTGGACATCGGCCATCACCTGCGCAGTGGCCTGCTTGACTGTTTGCTGCTGCTGCTGGTAGCCTGTGGTCACTGCTTGGTAGAACACCTGAGGCTGGACCTGGGCCTGGGTTTGGATCTGGACCTGGATTTGAAATATTTAAGAATGAGAGTGAGAGATAGTATTCCACAAGCTACTAAAGATACATACAGGGCCCCGTATTATAAAGAGTTACAATCAAGCTTTAAGTTTAATAAATCAAGCATAACTTTGACAAATCCAGCGTATCTCCTCAAATCAAGCGTAAGTTTGATAAAGAAAGTAAATGAATCAATCTTTAAGATTAATCTTACGCTCAATCTTTATAATACGGGGCCAGATTACATAGACATGAAACTCTAGACAAAGAAATCTGATAAAGTTTCTGGTTTTGCCAGTACTACAAGCATTTAAAGCTTTACAGACTCTGACAAAATATCAATATGCATCCAAAACTTGACATATAAAGAAAACAAATAAAAACAAAAGCATCCATATAAAATAGTGCAACTACTCTCTCTCAAAAAAAATCTCTATCAAATTTATCTTTGAAAACCTAGTACATGTACGTGTAGCTACTACAAACTTGAAGCATCAACAACTTGTCTGCTTACAAACTACTTTAAAGCCTGCCTGTACTAGTTTGGTCAGGAGGGATTAAACCACCCAGGGTGGTCACTGACAGGTGGCTATCTCATCAACTCAGCTCTTAATTAACATAAGAAAAAAAGGATCATGGGGGATCAACAGGTACCGCTTAGACATTGTTGGCTGTATAGAGGGCAGTAGTGCAGTGGGGCTTTAAAGATTATCGGGTTGAGGGTCTGATTCTTTCTATCATATGAAGTAGCATTGTAACTCAATCGTGTGAAAACTGAAGGCTCGTACCTGTTGTATGGGCGTTTGTTGCTGCAGGGTGCCGTTGTTGTCCCACACACCCCCCTCTGACTCCTCCTTAATAATGATTGCATCCACTAGCCCAAGGCATGGGACATTAGCCCCTGTGCTGGCAGCTTCCGGGAGGTGCTTTGCTTCAGCTTGCACAGCAGACTGCTCCATGTCCTATTTAGACAAAACAATCAACATTTAAGCAATCAAAAAATGCAATCAATCGAACGAGCAATCAAACAGTCAAACTACTAGCCAAAGGCATGGGATATTAGCTCCTGTGCTGGCAGCTTCCAGGAGGTGCTTTGCTTCAGCTTGCACAGCAGACTGCTCCATGTCCTATTTAGACAAAACAATTAATTTTTAAGCAATCAAAAAATGCAATCAAAAATTTGATCAATCGAACAAGCAATCTATCAATCAATCGAACAAGCAATCTATCAATCAATCGAACAAGCGATTAGTCAGTTTACTAGCCCCAGGCAATGGAGACTTGTCCCTGTGCTTGCAGCTTCTGAGATTTGCTTTGATTCAGCTTGCACAGCAGACTGCTCCATGTCCGATTTAGACAAAGCAATTAATATATAAGCAATCAAAAAATGCAATCAAAATTTTAAATCAATCGAACGAGCAATCAAGCAATCAAACAAGCGATCAGTCAATCTTCTAGCCCCAGGCAAGGGACACTTGTCCCTGCGCTTGCAGTTTCTGAGATTTGCTTTGATTCAGCTCGCACAGCAGACTGCTCCATGTCCTATATAGACAAAGCAATCAATTCTTAAGCAATCAAAAAATGCAATCAAAAATTTGATTAATCAAACAAGCAATCTACATGTATCAATCAATCAAGCAATTAGTCAGTTTACTAGCCCCAGGCAATGCTTGCAACTTCTGGGAGGTGCTTTGGTTCAGCTTGCACAGCAGACTGCTCCATGTCCTATTTTGACAAAGCAATAACTCAAATTTTGACAATCAAACGTGCAATCAAATAATCAACCAATACAGCATTCATTCAATTAATCAATCAAATCTACTAGCCCTTGGCAAGGGACACTTGCCCCTGTGCTTGCAGCTTCGGCAAGTGGCTTTGTTTCAGCTTGCACAGCAGACTTCTCCATGTGATGTCCTATTAAGAAGAAATCAACCCGCAACCAATCAATCCAGCAATCAATTTTTAAATTTTGATTGTACAGGTTTGAAAATCAGAAACCAGTTTACATTTCTTCTCAACCAAAGTATTTATGAATTGTACAAGGCATGAAATGTGTTTAAGATGCTTCAAAATATTGATCAGAATGCACTTAGAGCCCTAGGAGCAAGCCCCGGAGCTCGGCCACAATCTTTTGCTTTGCATACATCACTTTGTACTCCTTCCATGTTCCAATTTTACATGCTTGAATCTTTGTTTGTTGGCTACCCTTGGGGTGACAGACCAAAACATAAAAATAACAACTAATTTATTAATGAAAATAATTTGAAACACTTTCTCTGTTAGATAATTTCAATTCGGCTAAATACTAAAAAATAAAAAATAAACATTTAAAAAATAAGGAAAACTGGAAATGTCCTGAAGGACGACATGAGTGAGAATATCTCAATTTTTTTGTCTCAATCGGTGAATAAAATACATGGGAGCACTGGGCAATTTATCTTGGGTTAGCTGTAAAAGAGCTCTGGTCAACTGCAAAAGAGCTCTGATAAAAAATCAATAAAAAACAAGTGTACTTTATTCATTGAAAATTACAGGTATGGCCAATAATTTATCACCCAAGGCCAGGAAGCTTGCACATGACAATCTTACACAGGTTTTAGGTCAACAATAATTGATACAAGCACCACCCAGGATCTGGGATATACAACGAGCGCTCCACCAGAAATTCGTAGCGAAGCCACAGATCGAAATAATTACAATGATATACTGGTTAAGTACATGATGTAAGAGAAATGACTGAAAAGGAGGCAATGAAACAGGCACTGAAAATGTGTGTACTGTTTGGGAACATCATCTGGTTATGCTAACTGGGATCCTTGAGTGACGTCACAAATCTCGGCAGTGTTTGGAGAGCTCTTCAAGTGCGAAAGTGGGGTGGTATTTTACCATTTTAAAATAGATAATTATCGTTGTTTGAACGTTTCTAAGTTGGGAATTTTGATAAACTTGTTTGACCTAATCTTCCCTTATGCAATGATACAAATAACATCATTTAAAATCAATGAACCTCTACTTTAAATACCACTGACTGAGTTAATCAAATGTATATAGACCTAGACTCTACATCAAATTAGGGAGGCCAATGCCCGGGCGTAAGGCTTCTACGCCTACGATTTGTGCGCTCGTCGCCCACTTCAAAAAATTAGCAGAGGGAAAAAAATGATGTAAAAAAAAAAATTGATGAAAATAAGAAAAGAAAATACAATCATACATTTCACAACATACCTATAATCACGGATCTGTAACAGTCTTTCACCATTTGTTGACGATCTTGCAGATTTTGACGTATTTGAGTCCAATAATTCTCGTAGCAGAACAACTTTACGAACGCGCATCACAGACTAAGAAAATCCTAGAGGGCGTAGAGGTTTGCTCACTAAAAACCTTCTCATGGGCTGAAGGTAGACACTAAAAATATGGGATCCGTTTTGAGTAAAGAACTTTTGATAGAGATCAACATTTCAGATGTTCACAATTGCCACTTCTAACAACTAGAAAATATAAAGAAAAAAGATTATATCTTTTTAAATACAGATTTTTACAAACTGAACATTCGAAAGTAGATAGAGTACGATGTTTCTGTCAATCTTGCGTTGGTTTGAGCCCTATAGCTACATCCATCTCAAAATGAGAAGAAAAACTGTGAACAGTGACGTCATTGTTCGCGCCAAAAATAAAGGGTATTGCGACATATGTCTGAGCTCCACTGAGCTCCGGTCAGAACGTGCGCAAAGCGTAGTCTTATTTATAGACCCTAGTACCTTATTCTCACAGCACTAGATACGAGTGTCGTGCAGTATAATGTATGAGAAGTGTTAAAAAAAATATTTCAGTAAAAAAAAAAGTCTACGTGAGCAGTCTATACTCCAATTGAGAATTGAAATGAAAGCCATGATTTGAAGGTGTGTGTTGTATGACACATGGTTAGTGAGTGTGTATGTTACGTATAGCGAAAGGGAGAGAGAGAGAGAGAGTGAGAGAAATATTAGTACACGTACATGACGTACGTTGCATGGATCATGCTGCTGTGTTCGCTGCAAGATGGATGTTAATTGGACCTCGTAACTTCTCGATCGTTGATAATAAGGAATACTCATGAGGAAATCAAATTGTTGGAATACACATCTAAGGTAAATATCAATGAATTATATATGTTTCTTAGCTGCCAATTTGTATATTCCTTCTTCATTTTTGAACCATCGCCTTCGGCTCGTAGTAGTAGAAGATGGAATCGTTCGCACATTAATGGCTGGATTTCAGCCTGCATTGCACACATAGGAGCATCACTATCCTGGCTGTGTAGTAAAAGCTGTGCTTTTGATACTCAACATTTGAAACACCACTGTCCTAAACTCAACTGATTTCACTCAAAATCGATACTTTAGTGACAATTGATGACACCTAAATAGCAGTAAAATACATTTTTTCAACTTACTAATGTTAAAAAGAATAATTTACAAATTCAAATTGTAAGTCTACTGTCAAACTTTGCTTACAGCCGCATCGACATGATTGTGTGCATTCGCGTGTTGTGAGTGTATAGACTATTCATGTATTCAAATGCTGCCTATAAACACGTAGTGCAGTGCTAGAGGTCAATACGCATTAGCATTGACTCTCTATGCTTTGCTGGAGTGCTGCATTGGGGCTTGCCTGCGCGGTGTGTACGTGTGCGACCGATTCAAGGCTAGCCGCGGTTAAGTGATTGCACTTTCGCGCGAAGTTTTAAACTTCATCATGAACTTTGTCCGGACAATGACACGCCCATTGCCTCGGGCCTGTCTAATTATCAACGTAATTTCGCGACATGAATTTATCTGTTTCAAGGCTCTTGCGTACGGCCAAGGCGTAGAAGGAAGGGAGTGTTTACAAGCTGGATATCTCCTATTTTATGGAACTTCTGGAGTCGGCAGATGGGTGAGTTTTCTTAGTGAAAGTAAATGCTTTCTTTTAATCTTTGTTTTATTTTAAACAAATTCGTAATTAAAAAGTTAGATTTGGGCATTGGCCTCCCTAATCAAATCTTAACAAACGCATGAAAAGAGCTCCCACGAACAGAAAGTGTTTTTACAATCAATCCTTCATTTAAGACAGATAATGCTAGTAAATTAAAGGCATTCATCTTTCAACATAATCAGCACACAATGAGTATCAAATTCAATCCAACAAATAAATTAACCGGACAACAAACACAATTCAGTTTAACAAAATGATTGACTGCGCGCCGAAAGTGATCGACAGACACTAGGGATGTTACAAAATTTTGAGATTTTGTATACTTTACCTGTGATATACCTTAGCAGATAAAGCATCAGAAGACCTTTCATTTGATACCTAATTCACTTCCTTACCTTCAGTATTAAGGAAGTTACGGTCATTTTTTACATGGAAAATTAAGCTGTCGCTCCCCATTCACTTACTATTGACTTAAGAAAAAAGCTGTGATCGAGGAACAACCAAATACAAGTCATTCAACAATGTGAAACTCTGTATCTTTCTTGAACCTCATCAGAACTCAGTGAAATTTTCACTACAGATTTAAGCATTTGGAAAAAGAAAAGAACTTTTCATCTTGACTTGACTCAATTAATTGGTTAATTAATTAGCAAAGTCATTGATTGGTACACAATGTTTATCTTGATCTTACCTCTATGAAACTGTGTTGATCATTAGATGATGATGATACACTTTGTTATTATTATTATTGGAAACAAATTATCTACTTAATAAAATTGCTTACCTCAATTTTCTTTTTTCATTGAACAGGACTGAGAGAACATGTAAGAACTTTAGCAAAGCACAAGATCCATGTGCAGCAGATCAGCAGAAGACACCCCATCCCCCTCCCCCCCCCCCCCCCATAAAAAAAAAAAAAAAAAAAAAAAAAAAAAATTAATAATTATTATGCTGGGCTTAACATTAACGACCTCCTCCCCCTCCCCCCCCCCCCCGATTTGTTATTATTTTTTAAATCAATAATTATATGCTCGGCTTAACATTAACGACCCCCCCCTCCCCCCCCCCAAAAAAAAAAAATAAATAAAATAAATAAATAAATAAATAAATAAATCAATCAATAATTAAATACTGGGCTTAACAACACCCCCCCCCCCCCCACACCTAGGATCCAGTGAAAAAAATACACGGGGGCTCAGGGCGAATTTGCCCCCGAAATGCCCAAAAGAGCCCCCAAAAATCAGAAAAGAGCCCCAGTAAATTTGCATAGATCTAGAGTTCAATGCAAAACAAATTTTAGAGTGTTATTTTCATGCAGGCAAGCTTGAAAAGTAGCCCCCGAAAAATAAATATTAATTTTTTCCCTGCTAGGATCCATGCAGGTATTTCAATGTTTATATTTGTTTATAATTTTTAATATTAGCAAAAAACGATAAAAACAAGGTCAATCTGACCGAGCATACGTACCATAACAATAAAACAAAGATCTGTCTGGAGAAAGTCACTCGATTTTCACAACTTTTCATTCCTGTTATGTTTATAAAATCCACATTCATTGTCTTAATCCTGGCCAAAATGAATGGTTTCTTTTCATATTATGTACGAATGATGTATAAATTATCGATATTTTACATGATTTCATACTCATAATCAGTATTTTCATATAAAAACTGGGGTAGAAAACGGTATTTTCTTCGCATCGTTTGCATCAATCGCACGATCACCACACACAACAAGTCACGTACACACGCATGCGCTGTAGCACCCTCACAGCGCTGTGCACTCTCACTCGGTGACTGCCGTTCGAAGTTGCAAAACATGACATGACATCCATCAATTCCGGGCCTAAAAATACACATTTCGAGTCGTAGGATTTCGATAAAATTTCACAAGAGCACAGATAAATAGGTAAGCTATCGGTCTGCTTACTTTTTTTGAAGTCCTACCGACTCGATCCTTAAGTAAAAGACGGTGGAAGTTAACTCTCATTTTGTTTGCTCTCTGGTGATCGTTGTGATGAAAAATCTCCATATGAAGTGGATACCAAATTAAAGAGGAAAGTTTAACGAATATGATAAAACTAGTATCCGAAATATCAAACCCCTATAACAGCTACGAAAATGGTGTTTTAAGGGGAGTCCCCCACACCGTTCGCATTTGGGCGCGCACGCAAGAAGTCAGATTTTGATCACCGCTCAGCGCCGGGATTGTAACGTACCTACAGACACCATCTCAAATTAAAAACATAATTTTATTCAATTTAATGATCCCTACTGAAATTAATTCTCTCAACAACATGAACAACAAGAAATGAAATATCACACTCAAATAGTTATTCATATTTATAACAGTAGGATACGGGCAATAGGGTGAAAATGCGGGTCTATTTTCTTATGCAGTCCCACGCACTCAATTTTAAGCGTCACCCATTCACAATGAAAACCAATATACATTACATTGATAGAGCAAATAATGCGCGTACGTACAGCCTAACGCATGCTGACAGTTCAACGAAATGTCAGATGCCGAGAATTAATATTACGATCGTCACACGATCAAACATCACAAAATATTCATTTTACCTCATAGTACATCTTCTAATATCAAGGATAGCAATTTCGGGCAAAATACGCCTAAATTATCATGATTCGAGTTTAAAACGTGAAATATTTACCGTCATCAAGTTGTGTACGGAACAAAGCATTCAGCTGCTGTTTTCAATGATTATTTGTCTCCATTTGTATGCTGCCCTCTACGTAAATGTCAAATGGCGTATGTTTTTATAGACCGTCGTACAAAGAAACAAGATAATACTAGATCAGTTAGAAAATTATTTATAGAGAGGGCACACTAGTGGCGGATTCAGGGGGGCACAGGGGCCACCCCCCCCCCCCCCCCATCCCCCCTCCTCCCCGGTCAAAAAGAGGGGAAGGGGAAAGAAAGAGGGAGAAAGGAAAAGGAGAAAAGGAAGGAGGAAAAGGAGGGGGGAAAGAAAGAAAAGGGAAGAGAGAAAGAAGAAGAAAAGAGCCAGGTAGTAGAGAAAAGGGGAGAGGGGAAAGGGAGGGGGGAAGGAAGAAAGGGGAAAAGAGAGGAGAGAAAAGGCGGAAAAGCAAGAAAGGGGTAAAGACGGAGGAGAAAAAAGGGGGAAAAGGAGAATAGGAAGAACTGAGGGGGGTTAGGTGTTTTTTTTTTTACCGGGAAAGGGGCCGGGGCACGCCATCTTGCAGTGTGAATAATATGGGGTCCTTCTTGCCAAGCGTGTAGCCCTCCCAAAAGAAAAGCACAAGAATAACCAAAAAAAGAGATGGAAAAAAGGGGGAAAGAGATCATTTTTGTGAGTTAAAGGAAAAAGGAAAAAATGATAGTAAATTAAACAGCGATAGAAGAGAAGTGCGAGAGCATGAGGAGTTGCATTTCTTTTAAAAGAATAATGGGATAACAACCAGGGGCGTCGCTAAAGGGGGGATGACGATGCGACACTCCCCCCCCCCCCCACCTGTCAGAATATTGTCAGTAAAATTGAGGAAAAGGGGAGGGGGAAATGAAAGGGCAAGAACAAGAAAAAAAGAACAGGAAAAGAAAGAATTAAAGAGAACAGAAGAAAGAAAGGTATTTTTTAAAAAGGAAGGAGAGAAAAGAAAGGAAAAGAACGAAAAGTAAGAAAAGGAAAACAAGGAAACGGGGCCTGAGAGAAGAGACAGTGGCGGATCCAGGAATTTCTTACCGGGTGGCACAAAATCGCATGGGGTGAAATATATGAAAAAACAATGAGCGAGGCGTCAGCGGCGAGGGAGCGGGGGTAGGTGACAGATAACTTTTCTCTAATTTCTAGCAATCAGAATTAGGCCTCGTATTTTCCAGGAAGTGCCGGTGGACATAAATGCGCGCAATGTGGTCCTAAAATTGCAAAAGATCCCTACTATTGGAGGGGAAGAAAATCATATTGTTCAACCAAGGATGTGTACCTTATAAACTGCGAGAACTTCAGTTCAAACTATTGCATAATATTTTATATACAAACATGGGTGTCGATCCCGGGGGGGGGGGTGGGGGATATACCCCCCCCCCTCCCCCAATATTTCAGGTGGGGGGGGGGGATGGCCTGTACAATCATCCCCCCAATAATTCACCATAAAACAAATTAAAAAAATGAAGAGAAAAATTAATGATGAGAGTCCGATGAGAGTAGTTAATGGTTATTACTCGCAAGATTACCATCAATATACACATTTTGCTATCTCATTTTCATAATACATACATATATACGAAGTAAATAAGACAACCGTATATGAGACAAGAATAAATTGAATTCTCGCTCATACGGCTTCATCAGGAATTGATGAATAATTTATTCAATTTGTTCAATCAACAGCATCATAGAAATTCAGTGCGCCAAATGCAAAGACGCAGCATCAAAAGCAACGAGCTAAATGTTAAGCGTGAAGCACAAAAGTAGCAATCTGCAATGCAAATCAGACAATCATGGACAGCGTAAACATAGATGAACTCTGTGACGATTTCGTGATGAGATCGGAGACAAGGAGAAAGATTTTCGGACATAAGTATCAGAAGCGGATCTAGAGGGGGGGTTGGGGGGGTTGCAACCCCCCCCCCCCTTGGGCGGCCCAAAAAAAAAAAAAAAAAGGAAAAAAAAAGAAAAAAAAAAAGAAAAAAAAAAAGAAAAAAGAACGCACGCTGGAGAGAAACCCTTTCAAGTGCAAATATTGTGAGAAGATATTCAACTCATCTGGTAACTTAACCAAACACATGATAACTCTGGATATAACTATGTATTAAACTGTTACTTGATTTAAAAAGACGTTATCATGCACTGCTTTTTATTGTCTCCATTGTGTTAATAGATGCCAGGAAAACATCACTTATATACGGGGTTCAAATAAACACCCCCCAAAAAAATCGGCTCGCCGCTTCGCGGCTCGTGGACGATGCTCCGCATCGTCATTATTTTGGTCAAACCCCCCCCTTAGCAAAAAGCTAGATCCGCCCCTGAGTATGACTTCACTGGTTGTTATGTTGTTTCCGTTCACCCTTTTTAAAATTTACGTCATTGTATCTTTATTTTTTATTTTTTTCACGCATTTTATTTCCTGATATTTCCTAAAACATTTTTCATTTTTGGAGAAAGATTATTATGTCACAACTTATTTGTGACACAACTTATTTTCAGTGGGGAAACTGAATTCAGACAAGGATTAATATAGAGAACAGTACAACGAATCGTCTTCTTTCTCTAATAATTTAGCGAACAGGGCAAAGCTGTTAGGGTGGCAACTGAATTCAGACGTGGATTAAGAGCAATAATCAAATGAAACGTCAAAGTACACGATACAACTAATCGTCTTCTTTAAAATTTACTAATAATTTAATGAAACGTGAAAGCTTCCGCGCTACGCGCGGAATGGGCAAAAATGAATACAGACAAGGATTAAGGGTAATATTTATTGAAACATTAAAGCTTCAAGGGGCAAACTGAATTCATGAAGGACACGATACAACAAATCGTCTTCTTTCTCTAATAATGTAATAAAATGTGAAAGCTTCCGCGCTTCGCGCAGGAATGGGCAAAAAAGACAAGGATTAAGAGTCGAGAATGGTACATAGAATCGTCTTCTTTCTTGAATAATCTAATGAAACGTCAGAGCTTCCGCGCTACGCGCGGGGGAAGGGGAACTTAATTCAAACATTAATGATTAAGAGTCGAGAATGATACATCGAATCGTCTTCTTTCTTTAATAATCTAATGAAACGTCAGAGTTTGCGCGCTAGGCGCGGGGGAAGGGGACCTTGATTCAAACAAGGATTAAGAGTCGAGAATGGTACATCGAATCGTCTTCTTTCTTTAATAATTTAATGAAACGTCAGAGCTTCCGCGCTACGCGCGGAGGAAGGGGAACTTGATTCAAACAAGGATTAAGAGTCGAGAATGGTACATCGAATCGTCTTCTTTCTTTAATAATCTAATGAAACGTCAGAGCTTCCGCGCTACGCGCGGAGTGAAGGGGAACTTGATTCAAACAAGGATTAAGAGTCGAGAATGGTACATCGAATCGTCTTCTTTCTTTAATAATCTAATGAAACGTCAGAGCTACCGCGCTACGCGTGGAGGAAGGGGAATTTGATTCAAACAAGGATTAAGAGTCGAGAACGGTCCAACGAATCGTCTTCTTTCTCTAATAATTTAGTGAAACGTCAAAACTTCCGCGCTTTGCGCGGGGGGGGGGGGACTCCCCCTCCCTGCACCCAACCCCCTAGGAACTGCGCTTCGCGTGCTCACTACCGCCCCCCTAAAATTAAATCCTGGCTACGCGCTTGGGAGGGGTGCAACTTGCCACACGCTTATCTACCACTTTAGTAGCTTTGATCCATTGCCGAAAATATTTTGGCACCTATCATCCCCCCCCCCCCCCCCAACCACGGATACAAATCGACACCCTTGTATACAAATCATCATTTACATAGATTCAGGTTCCATAAAAATTGTTGTGCTCATTTTGCAATTTTTTTAAAGAAACTTATCAACATGTTTTCTTTGAATGTAATACAATAAAGGAAGTCTGGGGGAAATGTGCAGAATTTACCAATTCTGAAGAAATTATCCTGGAAAGAAATTCATATAGGAATAGATGACACTACTTTTAAAACAGAGCAATTATTGAACCACATCTTGATTTTGATTAAATATGTGATTTTCCACAGTAGAGAGAAGGGAAACCCTCCAAAAGCAAAATAAATAGAATATAGAATTATTGGAAAATAGAAATGAAGAGAAAAAACTTGCATTGGAAAGAGACACACTTTCAATTCAGTTAAGGAAATGGAAATCTTTGGAAAGTTTAGAATAATTGTTTCCAGACCCTCCTCTCTTCTCTAACCTTGCTTTATTTATTTTTTCTCTCTGTCTCTTTTTTTTTTTTTTCTTTTTTCTCTTCTTTTCGTTTTCTTTTGTTTGTTTGTTCGTTCTATGTTGGTGTGTGTTTTGTATACTGTTGTACTTGTTATGTGTTTAAATGTTGTGTGGGGCGGGGGGTATAGTAGGTGTTTTCTAGCTCTTTCTCTTTATATATATAATTTTTGTTGTCTCTAAAGGAAATTTAAGAGGAAAACAGAATATTGTGGAAAAGAAATAATTTGAGATTTATAATCAAACTGGTCGAGAAAGGTTCAATAACTGGGATACTTTGTCCCATTTTACCCCAGTTAAGTTTTGTGTATTGTTGTTGGGTATATTAATTGTAAGCAGTCATTATTATTATATTACCTAAAATATTAACTTTTAAAAAGGTTATTATATTAGGCCAAATAAAAAAAAAAAGTTTAGCGTCCTGTTTTTTTGGAAAAATAGGAAGGAGGAGGCCCTTTTTTCTTTTTTTTCAAGATGACCGCCGACATTTTTTTTAATTATTATTTTTTTTAATCAGAAATAGATCCATTTTTGCACTGTTTTTCATATTTGTTTTCATTAAAAAAAAAAGAAAAAAAAAAGAAAAAGAAAAAAAGGAGGCGGCCCCCAAAAAGGAAGCGGGCGGGGACGCTAAACATATATATATATTTTTAAATGGCCTTAAACCTACATCAGGAAATTTCGGCTGTTTACAAACTGTTCAAAATAGTTTAGCCAATGCAGCTTCTTCTACCTGATGGGCAAAAAAAGGAAGGAGGGGGGGGGGGGGCTGAGAAAAAAAGAAACAACTGAATTAGTACTTTCATATAAGCGCCACTTGCACTCTCATCGATTCCGGGTATCAAGAGGGGGGGGGGGGGGGAGGGGGTACGTTCTCTTTCTCACACCTTCTGTTTTTACGAAGAAAAGGGGAAAAAACATGCCAACGTCTCACAAAACCTCACCTTGTGTTTCAAAGCGCTGTCGGCTATAACTTGCACTTATGATCCACTTTTGGAATACCCTCAAAAGACACAACATGATTTACGATCTGCCTGTGAAGTTGAAATAATTTTTTCCACATTTGAATTTAAAAAAAAAAACTGATTCATACAAACGGGTAATAATGTACGGTAAAAAAGTCTGGGGTCCGAGTGAAGTGTTGGTACATGTTATTGACAGACAATATTAATATTAAAACAAAACAATAAGGAAAATATGGAAAATATGAGGAGTATGAATAATAGCAAAGCTTGTATACAATTTCAGGTTCCTGTGAATAGTAAATAAATTATGTACCCTATATGCATTCGCTTTTACAAGGCTATAATAGGCACTAATACCAAGCGCGGATCCAAGGGGGATGGGGCGACGGGCCCGCCCGCTCCCCCTCGCCATAAAAGGAATATTATTATTATATTATTATTTTTTTATTTTAAAGATGGTTATGTTGATTTTAGCTTTTGAAAATATTTGTTTTGCTCAAGTTAGGGGTGGGTGTTGAAAAAGTGTTCACTCCCCTCCCCCCCCCCCCTGGTTATTCGCCTGCTGGCTGATTCACCGTTAACATTCTCACATATTGGGAAAAAGTGCCCCTTACCCCCCCCCCCCCTCCGCTTATTCGCCGCAAATATTTTCTCAAGATTTGGCACCCCCCCCCCCCTCTTTGCAGCCGGCTGGATTGGCCCCTGACTCATATGAGCGGTATATAGTTGATGAAACAAAAGGTTTTGATTACACAAAACGAAAACAAACTAATTTATTCGGAAAGGAGGTCTATTGTTCGGTGTGGATCTGGGATTGTCGGACATAGGAGGGCGGGGAGGGGGGGGGGGGTCGAATAATATGGGGGAATTTGATCTGTATATTTTATGCATACTTTAGATAAGCTGTTCCAGATTGGATTTGGACGGGGGGGGTGAGTGGGGGCTCTGCGGGGGTGGGGGGGGGGGGGGGCAAACGGCTCCTCGCACCCCGCCCCCCCCCTCCCCCATCCGCCCACCCCCGATCAAATGCAAATTGTAAAGGTCAAATATTTCTTAGGAATTTAAGTGTAAGAAAAGAAGGCGGTGATCGAGACAAGAAAAATTTCTATTTCGGAAATTATGAACGAAAGAGTCTACTCAGTGCAGGCTATAGAAAGCTAGGGGCCCTCATCGCGACAACTCGATCGAAAGAGGAAGCTGATTCAAAATGGCGGCACCCACAGCTACCCGGAAACCTTCAATTTCCTCCATAATCAAAGGCATTTCTGCCTTTGTTATGTACAGATTTCCATTTCTTTCAGCTTTAGCCCTTACGATGCTATGTTCTGAAAGGGAGCAAGAACACAGGTATGTATTCATTATATTTCGTTTACGTATTTGTTCTTCTAGTTTTGCTTCTCAAAATTGTAGCCCCACGTATTGAATTCCATGTCCTGAATAAACTAGGACGGGCCTATTGTGTGTGTGTGTGTGACTTTCCCTTTTCCCCCTCTTGAGTAAACTTTATAAATTATACATTATTGATTCCTTGTAAGAGTAATAAGATCACAAATGATTAGTAGTTTAGCCCTACCCTTTCTAGACCTAGATCTAGTGTACTTTCGTATCCATTTTTTAAAGCAAAATAGCAGTTTCATATCCATTCTTAGTAGAGTCTACTCTTAGTTTATCTACATAATCTAGCAAAGGAATTTTAGCCCAATTTTGTACTAATTTTAATTATAATCATATATTGCATTTTCAACCTGAATTTGGATCACATACAAACATCAGGAAGTCTCCGTTTAGGGCTTCGATGTCGACGTCGTTGCTCATGCAGTTCCGTCTCTACGCGCTAGCTCCGCACCTCAAACTGAAGCTATCAGTCAAAAATTATGCAAACTTCTCATATGCACAATACCATAAACCATACGAGAAGAAACACCAATAACATCCTCTCTCCATTTCTGTTTCATTGTTTAGATCGGAAGGATTCCCTTTAATCTACATCTACATTCACATCGTAGTCATGTTTACCTGCGGGACGATGATGTCATTCGGCTCTCAGAGGTCCCTATGGGCCATCGTCACGGCCGTTTCCATGGCAATCTTCACAACGATAACCCAGAGCCAGCAACCAAAGTCCAAGATGTGGCTTGTGGTAAGACCTACTCTCGATACTTTTCTTTAATCCTAAAAACTCCTTTTAATCCATGCAATAAACATGGATTGATTTTTCAAAAGGACTGATCACTACTCCACCATCCCTAAATCTTCAGTTTTTGTTAAAGGCCCACTGCACTACTTGTAGCTACTTGCGCCCTCTATATAACAAACCATGCCTAATCGGTGACCATTGGTCCCCCATGATCCTCTTTTTCTTATGTTAACTGAGAGCTGAGTTGATGAGATAACCACCTGTCACAGTGACCTTGTTGACTCGCTGTGTGGTCTTATCTCTTCTAGCTGCAGTAGTAACGCCTACCTTTAAGACAAAAGTATGTTATTACTGTGTAAAATGGCATAAAGAAATCAACAGTCTGTTGTAGGAAAAAAAATTATCTTGATATTACATGCTCCACCTTTTTAAAAACAATTTCGTTTTGAAGAGAGCATGTTGCATCTCTCACAAGTGTCATTTAATTACTTGCCTTTATAAACGCATTCACTTGTGATGGAAAAACATTTAAAAATGTTTACCTTCCCTTATTTGCTGTATCTGTCATGTGTTGTGTCTTCTGTTTCTCCCGCATCCACAACTCCCATCAAATGCAGTCTTTCTCCTTCTTTTTGATCATTTTTTCTCTTCCAATTTTCTTTCCATCTTTCTCCATCTCACGAACGTCCCTATATCCCATCATGTGTATTTATTATTTTGCTCTTCAATTTTTCTTTCTTTCCTTTTCAATCCCACAAACGACCTTACCTCCCATCCTGTGTATTTCTTATTTTGCTCTTCAATTTTTCTTTCTTTCTTTCTCCTTCCCACAAACGTCCCTATCTCTCATCATGTGTATTTATTATTTTGCTCTTCCATTTTTCCTTCTATCTTTCTCAATCCCACAAATGTATCATTTGTATTTCTTATTTTGCTCTTCAATTTTTCTTTCAATCTTTCTTTTCTCCATCTCACAAACGTCCCTACCTCCCATCATGTGTATTTCTTATTTTGCTCTTCGAGTTTTCTTTCTATCTTTCTCCATTCCACAAATGTCCCTATCTCTCATCATGTGTATTTCTTTCTTCTTGTGTTTGATCTCATGTTTTAGTCTTCCATTTTTGTTCTTTCTGATTGATTGAAGGATTTTATTGAATATTATCCATTCTCGCTGTCCAAAGACTGAATTGCAATGGCTACAACAGTTTACAAACATGATAAAAGCAATTATACAATAATTATTAAAACAGTCTAAGCAATCAACATTGAAATTCAAATAAAAGTGATAAAATGACAATGATAATGGCAACTATCGTTAAGTTTGATTATAAGCATTGAAAATCTTAACTGAAACATTCTAAAAATATACTATTGAAATTAACATTAAAACTTAGCAGCTTTCTGCAGCTTTCATTACAAATTCTTTTTCCGTCTCGTCGGCACCCCCATCCCCCGTCAGGCCCGGATCGCATCCAACGATATCGGTGTTATAGGCATCTTTTTTTTGCTCTTCCATTTTTCTTTCTTTCTCAATCCCACACATGTCCCTTTCTCCCATCATTTGTATTTCTTATGTTGCTCTTCCATTTTTCTCTCTTTCTTTCTTTTTCCAACCCCACAAACGTCCCTACCTTCCATGACATCATGTGTATTTCTTTCTTCTTGTGTTTGATCTCATGTTTTGCTCTTCCATTTTTCTTTCTATCTTTCTTTCTTCATCCCACAAACGTCCCATCATGTGCATTTCTTTCTTCTTGTGTTTGATCTCATGTTTTAATCTTCCATTTTTCTTTCTATCTTTCTTTCTTCATCCCACAAACGTCCCATCATGTGTATTTCTTTCTTCTTGTGTTTGATCTCATGTTTAATCTTCCATTTTTCTTTCTATCTTTCTTTCTTAATCCCACAAACGTCCCATCATGTGCATTTCTTTCTTCTTGTGTTTGATCTCATGTTTAATCTTCCATTTTTCTTTCTATCTTTCTTTCTTCATCCCACAAACGTCCCATCATGTGTATTTCTTTCTTCTTGTGTTTGATCTCATGTTTAATCTTCTATTTTTCTTTCTTTCTTTCTTTCTTCATCCCACAAACGTCCCATCATGTGCATTTCTTTCTTCTTGTGTTTGATCTCATGTTTAATCTTCCATTTTTCTTTCTTCATCCCACAAACGTCCCTTCATCTACGTTTCTTTCTTCTTGTGTTTGATCTCATGTTTAATCTTCCATTTTTCTTTCTATCTTTCTTTCTTAATCCCACAAACGTCCCATCATGTGCATTTCTTTCTTCTTGTGTTTGATCTCATGTTTAATCTTCCATTTTTCTTTCTATCTTTCTTTCTTCATCCCACAAACGTCCCATCATGTGTATTTCTTTCTTCTTGTTTTTGATCTCATGTTTTGCTCTTCCATTTTTCTTTCTATCTTTCTTTCTTCATCCCACAAACGTCCCATCATGTGCATTTCTTTCTTCTTGTGTTTGATCTCATGTTTAATCTTCCATTTTTCTTTCTTCATCCCACAAACATCCCATCATGTGTATTTCTTTCTTCTTGTGTTTGATCTCATGTTTAATCTTCTATTTTTCTTTCTTCAGGCCCGGATCGCATCTCACGACATCGGCGTCATAGGTGTCTTCCTCATCCTTGCCAGTCGCGTGGGAGAAGACCTCGGCAAGAAATACCGCCTCCACTTCCTCTACCCCTACGGCAAAAACCTCATCTCTATCTTCTGCATCATCAGCGCCGTGCAGCTCTACCGGACACCGGAAGAGCGCCGCGCCTTCCTATCGACGCTCCCCCACAGCGAGATCGCCATGGTGATCCTGGGCGCCTCCCTTCTTATGGGAGGGTTCATGTTCTCCTCCGATTTTCAATTCAAGCGGATCTGTGCGTTCTTGTCCGTTGCCGTGGTGTTTTATATTCTAACAATCGATGGGAACCTTCATTACTGGCACAAGAAAGCGAGGCTGGAATACTGGATGCAAATGAACATGATTCTCAATAGTGCAACTGTTCTATGCAGTATGATCTTCATGGCTACATGATAGTTTATATCACATTAGGGACCTGTTTCACAAAGCCTTTTTTTAATGACAAATGACAAAAATCAGTGACAAATCTGCTGATAACCAATCAGAAGCAACGATTTTACTAGCTCATAACAAAAACTGTCTTTTGTCACTGATGACAAGTTTTGTGAACTAGGGCCTAGGGACCCGTTTTACAAAGCCTTTTTCAATGACCTATGACAAAAATCAGCGACAAATCTGCTGATGACCAATCAGAAGCAAGGATTTCACTAGCTTATAACAACAACTGTTGTTTGTCACTGATGACAAGTTTCGTGAAATGGGGCCCAGGTGTATTGTGCATCACTTTTCTTTAAACAAACGAAAATCATCGTGTGCCCAGCAAAAGAATACAAACACAAACTGGATTTTTTTTTTGAATTACTAAACTCTTACTTTTGAGGCTGAACTTACAGCTGTCTATGTTAAAGGTAAAGATCAGTTTTGGAAATGCCCCCCCCCCCCCCCTCTATAAAAATGAAATGGAAGCTCTCATTACCAATCATGTGAAAGAATATGTTTTGACTAATACGTGATGATACAAATTTTGCCGAGAAACAGCCTACCGGTACTAATTGATATATTTGGTAAATTATTATATCTATTTGCATCTGATAGATATCCTGCATGTGTCGCGTAGTCCCATATACATCTTTCTGTGTACAGTGCTTGTAACTTTACCAAGACTGGGCCAAATTTCTTATCATTTTGATGATTCCAGAACCCTGCAGTACACACCAATACTTATATGCTAGATGATCAACCTTTATTGATCGATTCCACAACGTTTCTTTCACAATGCAATCGCATGACCATAACTGGTCTTTATCTTTAATAATTTGGATGATGTATGGGCCGAGATGTGTTGCATTGATGTGTGTCAAACAATGGTATATTATGAGGCATGAGTTTTCTTCTAAATATATATATTGTTTGTGACTTCGGTGGTAAGCGCTTTATAAGTAACGTTTTTATTATTTTTTTTTTTTATTATTATTATTATCCATCCATGCACTTCTGCTGGGTACACAATGTTTTAAAATGTCGTCTACTATTCTACCGACAGTAATGAAATTTGCTGTCACTACCGGTAATGCAATGCATTTTGTTAACCTTTTGTTACATGTATGTTTATAATTGTAAGAATTTAATATCATGACTAGCTGAAATGTTAGAAGGGAGAAGAAATCTGTTATATTTCTTGGAATCATTCTCCTCATATACTATACTTCCAACAAAATATGCATCAAAGTTTGAATATATGTATGTTCTTATATATTCTGTATTCTAATAAATAATGTTGCAAACTTATACCTTTGTGAGTATTCAGTATTGTAAATCATGTTGCATTTATATGTACAGAATATGCCTCGGTGACATAGGTGTTGACAATGTTATAATACTAACATTTATACATATAGAGGACCGAGGTGCCAACGTCATATTTGCTCGCCTTCCAGGTTACTGGTTCTGAACAATAGAGCCTGCACATGAGGTTCACCTCAAAATTAATTAAGCAACGGACAGGGACTGGAGCAGAGCAAATAATTGTTTTGAACCAGCAACCTTGACCTTTTGGCTAGAATGACATCACCTTCGGTACGCTTTGCAGTCAAATCTGGTGTAGCAATTACCAAAATGACCACCTGTCCATAAAGACCACTTTATTTATTTCCTTTGAAAATAGTTTCTCAATGAAATGATAATGGAAACTTTAAATAAAAGGCCAACTGGCTACTTATCTAGACTCTGAGGGGTCTTTATATACAGGTTTCACAGTATTCACAGATTTATAATGGTTGAATCTTTGGGTAGGGGAATTTAGGTCGAGGCAAGAAATAGTTCATCTTTGAGAGTGCCAATATTATGACATTGCAGTCAAACTTAAAAATGTGACTTTGAGGCTTCAGTCCTACTTCAGATTTTATAACCATACATTGAAATGAAGGGAATAAGGGAATAAATCACTTGTTACCAACCATCTTTGTATATCTTACTAAATTGTCTGTATGCAGGACGGTCCACAAACAAAAATTCAAACATCCATAAAATTGAAGGATTATGAACGAGATGAGTGATGCATTAAGTGCTTGTTTAGACTAGGAACCAGGGGGGTGTTTCACAAAGACTAAGATCGACCCAAGTTGGACTTGAAACTATGGCAGGCCGTTCATGCCACTAGTTCCTCTAACCATTCATGGCATTGGTCTCTCAAGGGAAGTTCAAATCATGGTCACAAATCCACATTTTTTCTTCAACAACGAACTATCAACAAATGTAAATTCTGTAAATTTGTGTGTCCCTTAGGAGACCGATGGTGAGAGCAACCAGTGGCAACCAGTGGCATGAGCGGCCTGCCATAGTTCAAGTCCAACTCAAGTCAATCTCAGACTTTGTGAAACACCCACCCCCCCTCCCCAGGCCTCTCCTAAGGGGCTCTTGATGCATTTTAACACAAATTTTAGGACCAAAGTCTCATAATTTTGGTTGAGAATTAATGTTAATCTGTCACTGATGTTAAAACCCACTGTTTTATAATTCAAACCTGTTGCTTTTGGGTCATTCCATAAAGTTGGGGCAAAAAATGACGGTGCAACGTAGGTATGAGATCTTCTACTACACATGGAAGATGAATGATCTGTTAAAGATTTTTATGCAATGAATATATCTAGTAGTGCCCTGCCAGAATCGTTCCTGTTTCAGTTGCTTTTTCTTCAAAATCTTTGCTTAATACACATTTATCTTTTAACCAGTGTGACATGGACACATTATATTCATATAACATAACATAAACTTTGGGTCCGTAATATTGATTTACCATGAAGCTTGAGTACTTCTGAAGATAATTGGCTATGCTTTTTATGCAAAACTCAATTTGAGCAAACATTGTTACAAATGATAGGAGACATAGTTTCTCACTTTTGGTATGTCACAAAAATTACCCCAACTTTCTGGATGGACCCATGTTGATGTTCAAATTCCATTGTGGACCTATCTTGCCTAATACATAATGTATGTTCACCGATATGATTATGAAGAACAATAATATGTGCTTGTACACAATTTTCTAAGCCAACAAATTAATCGAGGGGAAAACAAGAAACAAACAAATCATTCTCGTGTTTTGAAGTTATCTTTGTTTCAATTCAAAATGAAATAACTATCACTTTATAATGAAAAAGTGTTTTATTAATTTCTAAAGCACACCTTTTCCATGATTAAATATTCAAAATTGCATCACATAATTGGTACAAAAATATAGAATTTCATAGTTCATTTGAAAAATTATGTTCATCTGTTTTTGCTATCTACATGTATATACATGAATTTTGATATGTACAATTGATAAATATTATGAACCACTGCAATATAATTAATCATCTCAAATTAATAAATTTATACAATAATTCTACAAATGGAATGCTCATTACCTTTTCTGAAAGACTTAGCTTATAAAATCAACATCACGATATAAAATACAAAATATATAGACGACCACATTTAAAAACACAAGCATGTATAAACACACACACACACACACACACAAATTTACAAGAGGTATGAATAATATACACGTAGTTGTTAACTGTATATTCCCCATTTATCTAAAATCACACAAATAACACATATGGCAGCGCACGGAATGAATTTGGACGGAATATCAAACTTTACATGAACACGTTAGATCAAACTTTTAAATCGTGAAGAGAGATGTCAAATAACAGTAAGGCATCTTAAGAGTCTTGAGACCTGTGCACACGTGTATTTGGAAACTATCTATATTCCATAAGATATGGTATGTGGATATATGTCATTATACCATAAAAAGCTGTGTGGTGTGTACCGTAAATCTCCGTGTATAAGGCGCACCCCTATTTTGAAGACAAAAAAAAAAAAAAAAAAATTGTTTTGTTTTTTTGTTGCCGAAACGAAAACACACGCGGGGAAGGATTTCATTTAACATCCAGGTGCAGTTGAAGGCGCCGATTTGTGCTTGTGAACTTGTCCAAATAAAAGTAACAATGTCGTTTCTAGAAGAAGATCATCAATGTAAATTAAAAACAGTAGAGTACCTAGGATAAAACCTTGTGGTACGCCTACGCAAAATTGGAGGGATTATTATTATAAACTACATATTGAGATCTATTAGAAAGATTACTTTCAAACCAAGATGACAGACAAATTTGAGTGTTGTTCTAGTTTCCGAGTGGTGCGTCAACACACCGATTACTGAGCTGGGAGACATTGCCAGGCATAGCCCCATAAATCAAAACTAAAAAAAGTCCCGCAACCTGGGAGTCGGAACATCGATATATAGGAACATCTGCTATCATGGCTTCAGAAAGTCATGATAACAGATGTTCCTAAATTTTATAGTTTACCGGTACCTGTGTGTATGAGACGCACTCCCGACTTTAATTTTTTTTCGGCGGCAAAAAAGTGCGCCTTGTACACAGAGAACAAGCCTTTTATGTTATTCTATGTAATTTTATAAAACGGTGAAATTCAATTTTCTTCTTGTTGACAACTTTGTCTTACTTTAAAAAATTGTAATCCAGTATCCCACCGCTGCCACCAGTTGTAAGAAGCTATGTTTAGCTAGTACTTGGTTAATTGAATCCTGTAGTACAGAGTTTCTCAAAGGCCACATCCGGACCACAGGACATGTCAATCCGGACCCCCTGGCAGGCTCTGTTTTTTCTGTTTTAGTCAACTAACTATTCCCCTTAGACCTGATGTAAACCAACAAGCCTCCTGTTTTTCAGTAAACAAGTATCCTTACTGTAAATTTTAAAAGGTAGAATGAAAAAATATATAATCACAACAAACACAAAAAATACAAAAATATCTCTTCAGATAGATGACACCTAATTGGGCACTATACACATGGACGGTATAAATAGGACGGCTTTGATTCACTGCATAAATTACAAATATATATCATACAAATATTTGAAGAAGGCACAATAGCCAGGACATTACATTTCTGCTCAAAGTTTGGTCCCGTGAGTATATGTATAGGGACCTGTTTCACAAAGTATTTTTTCAATGACAAATGATACAAATCAGTGACAAATCTGCTGATGACCAATCAGAATCAAGGATTTTACTAGGTTATAACAAAAACTGTCATTTCTAACTGTTGACAAGTTTTGTGAAATAGGGCCTAGATCTTCATTTATTCTCGCATGCCACACTACTCAGTACTCAAGCAACCACTTTTCATTAACTTATACATGTATGATAGAAAATAATCATAATGATAATAAATTATAATATTTGGTTCTTTTATAGCACATATCACATTATAATTATAACATCTCTATGCACTTCAATTATTACCCTGGCTTTAGCATGGCTGCCATTACAGCGCTCTAGCATTTCAAGGAATTAATTCCTGCCAGCTGGTATCCATTTACCTCGCCTGTGGCAAATATAGATTAATGTCTTGCCAAAGGATATTATAGTGACGCGGCGGGACTCGAACCCCTGACCTTGTGATCCACAGTCCAGCGACGTATCCACTCGACCATGACACCTCTATGGAGCCAGGTGGCATTCAGTGGATAAATGATGCCTCTCTAAGGATCATACTGACTATTGCTGGCTAGGTATCACTTGATACATATCTTTGGAAATACATGCAGTCCTGTTTTCTTTGGCAGGTAATCATGCATATTTGAGTACCGGTATGCGTATCCACACTTCTTTTTCTTCTTTCCTGTCAAAAATCAGGATTAAAAAAACTTCAAGCCTGCCAGCATCAAGTTTGGTTGAATCAAATACTGCCTCACCAATGCTTATACAGAATGTTGTTTGTGGTGTAAGCCTCAATACATATATCTTTGGCTCAATCACAAAGTTCTATGTTCTTGAACAGTTTATTAAAATTCTAATAGTAATCGTAATTCATAAATGATAACGTTTCTCCTTCTCTTCCTTCTCGGGTCAAGGATAGCTGACTTCTAATCTTTTGGCATACAGCATATAGGGTACCCATAATGCATCCCCTGTCTTCATACTTAATATTGCTTGTAAGTTAAAGGGAGTGTAGCATGACGAGACTAAGTGTCTTTCCCGTGGCAACATACGCGAAACCGAGGCGTGAGGAGAACTTTGGTCTGTTTCGTGAACACTGATCATGTAAAGATTAAATCGCTGACTACCATTAATCAGGTCCATTCGTTTACGTGCAGTTGTCCAAAGGAAGACGCAGATGGCGTTAACCAATATTTGCCAAGCTAACTTCCCTTTAAGCTGTGTTCTCAGACGTTTGTTCGCACACGAGTTTTGAACACAATTCTGTGTGCGTTTCAACGCTTCTCCGTCTTCTTGCAACTCCATTCGTGCAGTTGTCCAAAGAAGACGTAGATGGCGTTAACCAGTATTTGCCATGCTACACCCCCTTTAAGCTCCATTCTCCAGTCAATTCTTTACACTTGAGTTTTGATCATAACTCTGTATGCGTATCAGCGCTTCTACGTCTCCTTCTCCGCCTTGAATCTGGGTACGTGACCTCAAACCTGCCTGCGTCCAGCGTACTTGGAACAAACGCTGCCTCTCCTACGATCAAACCATGGTTATCATAGAGGGAATCGTCAACGAGCATGGTGGAACCTACAAAAATAGAAGAGATAAACAGTCAAAGCTGCAGACTTCCATTGGAATATTTCAGTATTCTAATGGCTGAAAATCAGTAAATTTGTTGAGAAATCATAATTTTCCAGATATAACTACACAACAGTTCTCACATGCAGTGCTTTGCCATTTTGTATCAAGAGGAAACTTCACAAGTCATGAATCTATTTCCAAAAGAAATGCTATTCTTTCACATAAAAGAGATACCCTATTAAATTTTTGAGCAGTTTGATGCCTGCGATACTGGAAGGGTTAGATATAGTATTCTGCGTGCAACCCTCTGTATTCTATGTAATTTTTGGCTCTTTCACACAATTCCTATAATAGCAGAGGAGTACGCATAAGAATATTTGTCTTCTCAAGGCACTACACAAACCCGGTCCAGTGGAGGACGCAGGATCTGGCCTTGCATGCACAACAAAAAGTTCCTGGAGCTGTTAAGCAACGTGATCTAAACTTCATGACAAGGAATCTTGAGTAGGTCCTAGGTTCAAGCCTCATGCTACTCACCATCACTCTCGCTATCCATGGTATAATGCCCATCAAGCAGTTTCTTGTGTTTCTGCCAGTCCAGTCCAGCAAGCTGCATGTGCTCCTCGATTTCAGAGTCCAGAAGAGCTAGGCCCCAGACTCGGACCTGATGCAGAAAGGATTAAAGAGGCAGAAAGGATTAAAGAGGCAGAAAGGATTACAGAGGCAGAAAGGATTAAAGACACAGAAAGGATTAAAGAGGCAGAAAGGATTAAAGAGGCAGAAAGGAATAAAGAGGCAGAAAGGATTAAAGACACAGAAAGGATTAAAGAGGCAGAAAGGATTGAAGAGACAGAAAGGATTAAAGAGACAGAAAGGATTAAAGAGACAGAAAGGATTAAAGATGCAGAAAGGATTAGAGATGCAGAAAGGATTAAAGAGGTAGAAAGGATTAAAGATGCAGAAAGGATTAAAGACGTAGAAAGGATTAAAGAGGCAGAAAGGATTAAAGAGGCAGAAAGGATTAAAGAGGTAGAAAGGATTAAAGACGTAGAAAGGATTAAAGAGGTAGAAAGGATTAAAGATGCAGAAAGGATTAAAGACGTAGAAAGGATTAAAGACGCAGAAAGGATTTAAGAGGCAGAAAGGATTAAAGAGGTAGAAAGGATTAAAGACGTAGAAAGGATTAAAGAGGTAGAAAGGATTAAAGATGCAGAAAGGATTAAAGACGTAGAAAGGATTAAAGACGCAGAAAGGATTAAAGAGGCACAAAGGAATAAAGAGGCACAAAGGTTAAAGACGCAGAAAGGATTAAAGACGTAGAAAGGATTAAAGAGGCAGAAAGGATTAAAGAGACAGAAAGGATTAAAGACGCAGAAAGGATTAAATATGCAGAAAGGATTAAAGAGGCAGAAAGGATTGAAGAGACAGAAAGGATTAAAGAGACAGAAAGGATTAAAGAGACAGAAAGGATTAAAGATGCAGAAAGGATTAGAGAGGTAGAAAGGATTAAAGATGCAGAAAGGATTAAAGACGTAGAAAGGATTAAAGACGCAGAAAGGATTAAAGAGGCACAAAGGAATAAAGAGGCACAAAGGTTAAAGACGCAGAAAGGATTAAAGACGTAGAAAGGATTAAAGACGCAGAAAGGATTAAAGAGGCACAAAGGAATAAAGAGGCACAAAGGTTAAAGACGCAGAAAGGATTAAAGACGTAGAAAGGATTAAAGAGGCAGAAAGGATTAAAGAGACAGAAAGGATTAAAGACGCAGAAAGGATTAAATATGCAGAAAGGATTAAAGAGGCAGAAAGGATTGAAGAGACAGAAAGGATTAAAGAGACAGAAAGGATTAAAGAGACAGAAAGGATTAAAGATGCAGAAAGGATTAGAGAGGTAGAAAGGATTAAAGATGCAGAAAGGATTAAAGACGTAGAAAGGATTAAAGACGCAGAAAGGATTAAAGAGGCACAAAGGAATAAAGAGGCACAAAGGTTAAAGACGCAGAAAGGATTAAAGACGTAGAAAGGATTAAAGAGGCAGAAAGGATTAAAGAGACAGAAAGGATTAAAGACGCAGAAAGGAATAAAGAGGCACAAAGGTTAAAGACGCAGAAAGGATTAAAGAGGTAGAAAGGATTAAAGATGCAGAAAGGATTAAAGACGTAGAAAGGATTAAAGACGCAGAAAGGATTAAAGAGGCACAAAGGAATAAAGAGGCACAAAGGTTAAAGACGCAGAAAGGATTAAAGACGTAGAAAGGATTAAAGAGGCAGAAAGGATTAAAGAGACAGAAAGGATTAAAGACGCAGAAAGGATTAAATATGCAGAAAGGATTAAAGAGGCAGAAAGGATTGAAGAGACAGAAAGGATTAAAGAGACAGAAAGGATTAAAGAGACAGAAAGGATTAAAGATGCAGAAAGGATTAGAGATGCAGAAAGGATTAAAGAGACAGAAAGGATTAAAGACACAGAAAGGATTAAAGATGCAGAAAGGATTAAAGAGGCAGAAAGGATTGAAGAGACAGAAAGGATTAAAGACGCAGAAAGGATTAAAGACGCAGAAAGGATTAAAGAGGCAGAAAGGATTAAAGATGCATAGAGGTGGGCTCTCGTAGGGAATTAGGCATTTGGATGTTTACCCAATAACGGGTGCTATCCATCACCAGGCCTAATTGTGTAATGCTTTGCATTTTCCACCCATTCCCCCATTTATGGTAAAGTCATGTAGCCAAATTTAATGCACACATCTTAGTGAAGATAAAGATTATTTTATTCACCCGTTATAAGACTAATTGTATTTCAATAGTCAAAATACAAACTCCATAGTGTTGTTAGGTAGGGCAAGCCATAATGTTTGACCTACCTGGCAAAAAAAATTGTATGCAATTCGGATTCTGAGTATTGAGATAAAACTATTTGTAACAGATGAATGAAATAGTTTGTATAGAGGCACTTCACAAAGATGCATGCATTAAATTTGGTTGCATTACGAAAAGGGCCTATTGTATTGCCTCTTTGGAACTGTGACCCTTACTTGCATACATTACATGATGGTGTAAACATTTTAGGGAATTCTTTTTTAGGGGAAATAAATACATACATGCCAACCTTTCCCAGGAAGAGTTAGGAATCTCCGAAGGCAAAATTAGGAATACAGTCTATTTTGTATACTTTTCACACAGAATATCTCAGTAAAAGAGAGGTTGAAAACAATTAAAAGCTTGAAGACCAAAAAATAGGAATCAATGAATTCAAAATAGAAATGGTTGACAGCTATGTACAAACAATATTCTTCTTAGATGCTGCTTATATTATTCTTACATACCTCATCCATTGTTCCTTCAAATAGGTTACTGCTGTTATCAGCTCCAACATATAAATCAACATCAGAGTCCTGTAAGATAACATACATCGATTCAATTCAATTCAATTTATTTCGTCCAATAATGACATGTAAATTCATTGTGGGATTTTACATATTGGCCCGAATTCACAAAGGAGGTTTGAGCTCAAACCTTGGTTTTCGTACGTCATATGACGCGTTTTACGCGTTTTTTTACAAACCTGGTTTGTAAAGAACAAAAGGAGGTTTGGCGAAACAAAAGGAGGTTTGAGCTCAAACCTTGGTCTGAGCTCAAACCTTGCTTTGTGAATTCGGGCCATTGTGTTTAACATTAAAATCATGTATAAAAAGATATACAATGCATGACATTGAAATATGAAATAATTACATTAAAAAACGGTGAAAATTTGAAAAACATAACATGACAAATATGCATTGTAAAAAAGGCCTCAAGATTTTCAACATCGGGCTAGTTTTTGAGAAAAAGGAGTGAGAATAAGAAAACTAGGAAAGAGTCAGATAAAGACAGAGAGAATGAAGGGGAAAAGAGGGAGAGATACAATGAAATGGCGACAGAAAGAGGTGACAGAAAGAAAGGAATAGAGAGAGAGAGAGAGAGGGGTGGAAAAGTAGAAATTGCAAAAAACGAAAAAACATACAGAGATACAAAATTGTATATAAAAGGCCTGTTTTCATCAGCTCGAGTTTGCCAAATAACCTACTATTTTAACTACACTAATTTGCACCCATCAGAGCTAGTTTGTGATGAGCATATCGGTCTGGTGAAGATGCAATTTCTAGCTTCGGGATAATATCCCGAGTCTGAAAGAAGCGGGTTGGTTGGCAAACTCCAGCAGATGAAGACAGGCCTACTGATATAAATTGAAAAGTGATAGATAAGGAAAGAGAAAGGTAGACTTTCAGAGAATCAAACAAAGAATTCAATGTACATACCCATGTGAGAGCTGGTACATTGGTGGTTTCACCTTCTAACGTTCCATTCACGAACACAGATAAGAGGCAGTCTGGAGATTAAAAGAAATGAAATAGCATCACTATTCTGAAACATAAATTCATCCCCTGCTTTTAAATCCTAAAGTAGGCTTACTATTCACTTCATTTGTGGCTCAGTGATTAGAGCGCCCGCCTTATGAACGGGAGGTCGTGGGTTCGATCCTCGGCCGAATCATACCAAAGACTTATAACAATGGGACCTTCTGCCTTCTAGCTAGGCACTCAGCATATTAGATTGGAGAAGGGTATAGTAATAACATATTATGTTATGCAGGGCCCGCTGGAAGAGCAGTTTCATAACTGAAGTGGCTACCCTGGGTAAATAAAACATTATTATTATTATTATACAATGATCTAGATATAATAAACCATCGTCATCACCATTTATTGAAGTCAGCGTTTTATCTCTTACAATATCGACTTTCACCCCATGATGACACACCCTCCCTCCACTTCTTCTTGTTTCAAGCATCCTCCTCATATAGACCAACCTCAATGTATTTGGAGGCGTCATGGTGTAGTGGTTCTGACTCTGTCTTTCAATCATAAGGTCATGAGTTCAAATCCCACTCCAGGACGTTAATTTCCTTCAGCAAGAAATTCATCCACATTGTGCTGCACTCCACCCAGGTGAAATAAATGGGGACCTGGTAGGAATTTATTCCTTGAAACGCAGAGCGCCTAACAGCTGCACTGCTAAAGCTAGGGTAATTATGCCGCATTATTGTAGAGTGCTTAGAGACTTCTGATAAAGTAAGTGTTAGGAGCTATATACCAGTAAGAACATATAATTTCTTTCTTCATATCTTTCCATGAAATTGATGTTCTTCCTTTCCCTCTTATGCCATCCACTTCCAGGGAATTTTGAATGCAGCATATAACAATAAATCTGATATGTAAATGTAAATCACATATATTCTCAATAATATAAGGAAAATCCAAAAATAGGTGGGAAATGTGTTTGAACGGTTCCTCCAGTATTAATCTGGCAAATAACAAATTACGATCAGGCACAATTTTAGAAGAAGAATTGTAGAGAGGGGGGGGGGGGGGGTGGGTCGTTTGTTGGTTCTTGCCTTCTTTTTAAAGTGCCTCACATAAATTATCTAATAATCATTTCTTTCTTTTTTTGTGGGGGGGGGGGGGGGAGGAAAGGTGTAGGGGGCTTAGTGGCTCTTGCATTGATGTGCCTTGCTTACATTAATTCATGATTAAGACAATTTGTGGAAAAGGGGGGCTTGAGCCCGGGCCCCCCTCTAGAACAGCTACTGGTTAAGATCAACATACCCTGTGCATCTAGTCTGAGAGCTACATGGTTCCAGGCATCTTCCACCAGTGGACTGCTTGTAGCATTCACATAGAAGCTTCCATACTTCCCATAGACATAGCTGAAAGGATATCAAACAATGAGATAAGATATTTATTTGTCTTTCTTTCAAATGTCACACAGAGCATAACATTAGATCATACACATTTACAATGCAAACAAAATAATGCAAAGATAACAAAACAAAAATGAACTAAACGAAAAACGAGAAGACCCTGGTAAAAGCAGAGCTTGAAGTTTTATGGTCCCCTCTGGACCAAATAATTGGTTGATACATAAATAAGCAACAAGATAAACATGATGGGAGTATATATTGTGACTACCATAGCATACATTAAAGGTAAAGACCAGTAATGGTCATGCGATTGCATTGTGAAAGAAACGTTGTGGAATCGATCAGAAAAGGTCGATCATCTAGCATCTAGCATCTGCAAGGTTCTGGAATCATCAAAATAATAGGAAATTTGACCCATTCTTCGTAAAGTTACAAGCACTATACACAGAAAGATGTATATGGGACTACCCTATCTCTCTCACCAGACCATGAGAGAAATAAATTTACCAAATATATGAATTAGTAGGCGGTTTCCCGGCAAATTTTTTATCATCATGTATTAGTCAAAACATATTCTTTCACATGATTGGTAATGAGAGCTTCCATTTCATTTTTTGAAATTGGGGCGTTGCCAATACTGGTCTTTACCTTTAAGAAAAGATGGTATATATGAGAAACAAGAAGTGTACCCCCAAAAAAGGGAGGCTAGACTGGGCAAGACGGGAGAAAAGAGAGAAAATATGAGAAATAATAAAAGACTACAGAACATCGACAATAGGCACAGCACACAACGGGCACAAGACAACAGGGGGAGGGAATAAAAGGCTGAAAATCTGAAAATATTCAGTTAGACACATAATTTCAGGAAGTGAAAGAGGAAGTTTTTACATCTATAGTAATATATAATAGATCTATAGGCACCAAAATAAATACAAAAATGAGTCACAGTATTAATTGAGAAGATAAACCTTCAGTGTACACTTAAATGCAGAGAGACTATCAAAGAAAAACGATGATTTATCAAGCTAAGAGCAATATCATATCAAGTTTCTTTGATATCAGTACAATGCTTATGGTATTGACATAAAAGCTTCCATACTACCCACAGACATAGCTGAAATAAAATGAAATATATATTCAAACAATCGCACATATTTTTCAAAATCAAATAGATGTGTAGTCCATGAGCAAATGGGTGAAAAATTGACATTACAAAAAAGCCGGCCCCTAAAGAGCTTCTTTAATATACACGCACACCATTAAAAACACCTAAACTAAACTATGAGTTCATTCACTAGACCAGCAATGTAGTAACCTACCCATCTTCAATGATAAGATACACACTGTTATCTGCTGCACCAAACACCGGTAGCTTTGTGCTGGGGTAGCCAGCCTCCAGGTAGCACCAGGCTTCCAATGTAAAACTCTCATCGATGTCTAGGGTTTGTATACCAGGCAGTATGACGTAATCATCGGAGCCATCAAACTGAAGAGCTTGATTTAACCTGATAAAGAAAAAATAAGATTTGTAGTACATTATATTTGATGCAGAAAAAAGGCAATCAAATCTAATAACCACATAACAATTCAGATATGCAGAGTATCAAGCGCTATAAAAATGTAAACAATTATTATCTAGATACACAATACACATTTAACTTAAAGACCGTCAATACTACTGATCCAGAAGGGATTAGACTACACAGCAAGGTCACTGACAGGTGGCTATCTCATTAACTCAGCTCTCAACTAACATAAGAAAAAGAGGATCATGGGGGACCCACAGGTACCGATTGGGGAAGTTTTCTAGGGAACAAGTAGCTACAAGTAGGACAGTGGGGCTTTAATGCTTTGTATATGTCTTCCTCTTGTGCAAACATAAAGTAGTAATACCTACCTGTCTGCACAATCATATTTCATATGAGAGAAGATGACATCGGGCTGATCGTACACAAAGACTCCAAGACGACCTCCTAGGAAGGTCGTGTCATAGAGGTCACCAGTATCTGTCAAGGTCACGTCGCCAGACTTGATGGTAACCCTGAAACACAAACAGTAAAAGGAAATATGATGATGCCTGTAACCACATTTCAAAGCATGTGGGACGCTCTTTTGTGGAATCGATCAGAAAAGGTTGATCATCTAGCAAATAAGTATTGGTGTGTACTGCAAGGTTCTGGAATCATCAAAATGATAAGAAATTTGGCCCAGTCTCCGTAAAGTTACAAGCACTGTACACAGAAAGATGTATATGGAACTACGCACACGTGCGTTTATCTCTCACACACCAATAGATAAAGTAATTTACCAAATATATCAATTAGTAGGCGGTTTCCCAAGAACATTTTGAATCATCATGTATTAGTCAAAACATACTCTTTCACATGATTGGTAATAAGAGCTTCCATTTCATTTTTTTGAAATTGGGGCGTTTCCAATACTGGTCTTTACCTTTAAGATTTCGGATTTGAAATTATGAGTGTTATTTTTTTACTCATCAAACTATCGTACTTTTCTAGTTATGAATCATTAATATAATGTTGACAACAAAATAATATAATATATTGCTTTAATAAATGAATAAGCTTGAGATCTCCTCATAAAAAATCACAGGGATCTTGTCATACAAACTCATCCGCAAAGTCACTATCATATCCATCGTAAACATCATCATCATCATCATAATCATCATCATCCGAATCAAATCAACATCATCATCAACAGCAGTAGCAAAAACATGGTCATTATCACCATCATCATCTGCATCCACATCATCAACATTTCCCTTACCATCATCTTCATCATCATCATCTACATCATCATCATCATCATCATCTACATCATCTTCATCATCATCATCTACATCATTATCACCATCATCATCATCATCTTCCTTATCTTCTTCTTCTTCATCATCATCATCATCATCATTTCCCTTACCATCATGTTTATCATCATCACCATCACCATCATCATCCTCATCATCTCATCATTTCCCTTACCATCATGTTCATCATCATCATCATCATCATCATTATCATCTTCATCACCATCATCATTTTCATCACCATCCTCATCATCTTACCTAATAATGCCAATAGATGGTCTATAAGTAAGTCTCCATAGGTAAGCCGTCCTATGTTGCCATCCCTGCATTAAAGGGTCGTGCCACATCAATTCCACTTCATTGCTCGTTGTATAGGAATGCCACAAAGCATTTGCTAAAGTCGTACCAGGTCCCGTCGTTGAATGTACCTTCTGTGCTTCAAAGAAAAGAAAATCAAATCAAAATTTAATCAACTGAAATTCATTATTTACTCTGTCTATGGAACAAATTGATGTGGCATGTACATGTATACACAATCATTATTATTATTATTAAGTATTTAGCGTCACCTGTGTCTGAGAGACAATTAAGCAAACTAAATCAATGTGACCCTTGGGTCTCTCCTCCTTGTATAGCTGATTGGGGGTGTGCAGGTGGACCACTACATGGGGTTCCCCCTACTCTTATACAAATAGTGCAGAGGGTTCTTAACGTGCAAAGGTAGTGACTCTCCTCTTCATGGGCCTCCATTTAATATCCTAGGGACAGAGTGTTTGCCACTTAACAAAGCCTGTGTCTATGAAACAGGGGAGGGGCACGTTAACAGGCAACACAGGCTTCATATTTAAATTAACACAGTACAAAGAGCAAATGTAACATCTTTGCTTGTCTAATACAATAATAAGAATCATGAAAGGTTGTACATGTAATTGCTTTATCAGAAAAAACCTATTTTCAATACTGATTGCTTTGATTATGATTTAAACATGTCACATACTTTCTTTGATTAAGAGAAAGTGTGAACAGAGCTTGCTTTGATCTTCAATCCTCTCATACTAAGGTATTGAATATCCTTCTTGAAGTTGGTGTGTTTCCACTTTGCAACATCACATACTACTTCAAGTTGCTCTGATCTCTTTTTATCAATATATACTAGACCTGCTAATGTCAACTACATATATAATAATAATAATAATAATAGTGGGTTCTTGTATAGCGCTCATGTCTGTCAGAATTGACACTCATGGCGCTATATGATAATAATAATATAATGATAACATGGTGAGTATAAAGTGCTTTCCACCAAAGTCTCTAAGCACCTTTTCATTAAAAACTTCACAATTGATGCATATATAACAACACATACAATTTCCATTAGGTTCCTGGTATAAACTCCTTCCACTGGTGTAAATATAAAATCATGAAGAGCGCAAAAAGACACTTAAATTAACAGAAAACGAGAGAGCACATAAGAGTGGTCGTTTGTAAGGCGCACCTCCTACTCTAAGATATAGTCTTGGTTAATTGTATACGGTAGTATTGATACTGGCTCTGTAGCCAACTTTATCGCATAATTAATTAATCATCAGATTAAATGAAAGTGTGAACATGACTTGCCTTGATCTGCAATCCCTTGATACCGGCATACTGCGTTTCCTTGTTGAGGTTGATGTGTTTCCACATCGCTACGTAGAACTTCCTATTGCTCTGGTAGCCAAAGACGAAGCCCATGTAGTTCCCGCTCTCATCTCCGTTCACGTACGTGGTGACCCGGAAGTCGACCGGTCCGAGGGTGTCAGAGCCAATCAGCATCACGGGGGAGGAGATGGAGGAGGAGTTGAAGAGATGTACCTCCTTGCCCTGTGTGAGGGAGAGAGACGAACAGAAAATTGATATGAATCACCAGAATGAAATATATATATAGAGAGAGAGAGAAAGAGAGAGATAGAGAGAGCGAGAGAGAGAGAGAAGGAGAAAGAGACAGAGGAAGAAGGAGAGAGAGAGAGAAGAGAAAGAGACAGAGGGATGAGGAGGAGTAAGAAAGATAGAGAGAGAGAGTGATAAGGAGAAGGTGAGAGAAAGAGAGAGAGAAGGAGCAAGAGAAAAATTAAATTACAATAACTTACCGAATCTGTTAAATACCAAGACGGCGGATCATCAACTGTCTCTAGGTTGACCGAGATGTAAGGGTCAAAGTTCGTTGTGTGGTAGCGATTACTCTTGGGACAGTTGTCATTGTCATCTATTACACCATCACCATCATAGTCCGTCTCACATACATCTCCAATGAGGTTGCCTAAAATATGTCATAGAAATAAACACATGGGACTGAGATATAGGGGTCAAAGGTCAAAGTTTATTGTGTGGTATCAATTACTTTATGGACAGTTACCATAGTCATCTATTACACTATCTCCTTTATAATCGGTCTCGCTTCTTCTTTGAGATTAGAACATGACACAGACACAAATGGATGGGACTTTGAAATATATTCACTTTACCAAAATGATCTCCAGGCAGCAGACAGCTGAAATAATTTGGCTGTCATATATTGATATCTTAGTAGTAAGATGGAAGAAAGAAAAAAAAGGTGAAAGACAAGAGAGGATAAAAGAGGTGGGAGTGGAAGGGAGAGAGAATTAGGTACAGGTATATGTATGTGCATAAATGTATAGACTGAAAGAGAGAAGGAGAGAGCAATATGTACATACCATCATCATCAGCCTGGCCAGCATTGGAATACAGAGGGCAGTTGTCAGAGCCGTTTGGAACTCCGTCACCATCTTTATCGTCATCACATTCATCACCTTCAATTCATCATAGAAAGAAAAAAGTTAAGATGGAAGATCATTTCATTATAGATTATCATAAACCTTTGCCGCGAATGTAAATACAAATGAACTTCATAAATGATAACTCTCTATATCTCTACCACTCACTCAATTAGTCTCTCACTCTCTCTCTCTCTCACACACTAATCTCTCTCTCTCTCTCTCTCACACACACACACACACACACACGAAAATACACATGCACTCACTTACTCACTCACTCAAACATTCAATCCCACTCACCCCCACTCACCCCCCCCCCCCCCCCCTTTGTTTATCGATAACAAGTTATAATAACTGTTTCAAGCTACTGAAATTGTGACATTTAATTGGCTGAGAGCAAAATTGTCATCAAAATGTAGGATTTGTTATTGATAACAACTTTTATGAAACATGGCTCAGGGCCCCATTTCACAAAACTTGTCATATGACATGTTTTGTTATAAGCTACTGAAATCCTTGCTTCTAATTGGTTATCAGCAGATTTGTCACTGATTGTCATAATTTGTCATTGAAAAAAGGCTTTATGAAACAGGTCCTGATCATCTGCTATCTACATAGATATGAAACAACTTAGATATAACAAAATCACACTTTTGGAGAGAATGTGACTTGTACAACGCAAGACAGGTCTTAACCCACTCATATACTTCAAGACAGAGTTGATGTCCATATTGCGTTTTATAAACGATCAATTTGATTTGATTTGATTTGATTTGATTTATTTATTTCTGTTTGATTTTCTTTTTCTTTTGAAATTTTACAAATATATCACAAACAAAACATTGTAAATTTTACACATGACAAAAGAATATATGTAGAATAAAGTGAGACTGACGGTAACTAATCAAAACATCAATGTTCTTTTCTCTTTTTATGTCACATGAATCTCTTTGCGATTACCCCTTTATCAAAAAGCAGCATTATGAATGTCACACAACTCTCCCTTCCCCCCCCCCCCCCCCTCTCTCTCTCTCTTACTCTCTCACTCTCTCTTTCTATTTCCAGCTCTCTTTACCTCCCTCTGTTTTTTCTCACTTCATTTCCCTTTCACATGACAATCGCTCTCTCTCTCTCCCTCTTCTCTCTACCTTTCTCTCTCTCTATTTCCTTCCCTCCCTCTCTCGCTCCCTCCCTCCCTCCATCACTCTCTCTATCTCTCTCTCTCTCACCCTCTCTCTCTACTTCTCTCTCTCTTCTCAAGCAAACAAGCTCAATTTGTAATAACAAGCAACATGTACTCACCAACGCCGTCGCTATCTGTATCTGTTTGGTCTGCATTGGGTATAACCAAGCAATTATCAGCAATATCAATAATGCCATCGCCATCACTGAAACAAACAGGTTATAGGGAGCAAATAAGGAATCTTTACCCAAGCACATAAATGTTGCTGTAAACAAGGCAAATATACATGAATAATTTGCGATTAGCGTGAATTCCTGTTGATATTGCCAATAAAGACAATAACATATTGATTTCAACTGACTTTAACTCTTAAGCTGCCACCCATACAATGCACCCAATGCCACAGTGCTAATCCCTATTGTGCCAGCCACAAATCTCCTGTGTGCCAAGTTAATTTTAGGGTTGGTTCAAGTGCGTGTTATTTAAATCTTTACAAAAAATAAATCGATGAATTACTCGAGAAAATCCAATCTGACTGTTGTATACAAAGACGCGTAATCCAAAGCCGATAATCTGATGCACGCGATGGTACTTTCAATAGTGCTGCAAAAGCACTCAGCACGGTGCAATGGGCATGAACAATGACTGTTATTACATATGCTTGCTAGCGTGCACAAAGCAGAGTAGCGGTGGCTCGCTAGCATGAACGTAGCAATCAATCGGTAGCGCGCTCGCGTGCACAGAGCACTATAACAATAGCGCGCTAGCAGTCTCATGGCAGGATATGAGTTAAATAGTTATGGTGTTCATTTCCGTTCAAACAAATAAACAAACAAAACATTTTGAAATGTTGAAAAGCTTATATACTGTTCCTTGGTTGTAGAATGTTTTGTTATTTATGCAATTTAAATGTACTCGGAAAGAACATCAATAATTTATCCTTATTTTTATCATTATTTGCTTCAAATTTTATTTGTATGAAAAAAATGAGAGAATCACCTTGTAATGAAGTGAGTCTCACATATCATCGGTGGGGTGACAAAACCTTGTATCTCAAAAATCATGAATTTTCAGGAGAGCGAAAAAGCCTTTCCTGTCTCTACATATTTAGTGCTGTGACACCGTCCTTTGTGTGGAATTTGTGAAGTAACCGAGACATGAGGCGTTCCATGGATTTATCAGGTGGTGTCGTAGGTCATTAGGTACACAATTATGCAAAAAAAAATCAAAATCTCAAAAAATTGAGATACAAGGTTTTGTCACCCCACCGACGATATGTAACTTTATGATTGTTTCTTTATTATTTTGACTTTATACAATAAAGTAGTCCATGGAGGGCTAAATATTTTTTTTCGGAACATTCATATAATGCTGCAAGTATAAGTATGAGTATGATAGCAGAGGGTGTTTCACAAAGACTAAGTTTAACTTTAAGTTGGAGTTAACTATGGCAGGCCTTTCATGCCACTGCTTGCTCTCACCATTTACTGGCACTGGTCTCTCAAAGGAACCTACAAATCATGGTCACGAATCTACAGAATTTACATTGGTTGATAATTCATTATTGAAGGATAAAATGTCATTTAAAGATCATAACGGTGACAGCCACCAGTGGCATTAAGGGCCTGCCATAGTTAAATCCAAACCAAAATTCGATCTTATTCTTTGTGAAACACCCCCCTGATGCAATCATTCTTACCGGTCTATATTGGTACCATCATAATCATCACAAGAATCTCCAAAACTATTTTGATCTGTGTCGGTCTGCGCCGAATTTGAGTTATCTGGACAGTTATCACAGACGTCTCCAACTCCATCACTATCGGAATCACTATCATCAGTGCTGTTGTACAGAGGGCAGTTATCGTCGCCGTCTAAAATTCCTATGAAAAAAAGAAAACAATGGGGGTTGAAGGTCAAAGAATGGTTTTAGACTGGGTTACAGGTCAGGTCAGGTCAGTTGTCAGCCACCCCCTACCCTAGCATCATCAGAATTATCTCTCGGCCAATCAAATGCCACAATTTCAGCAGCTTAAAATAGTTATTGTTACTTGTTATTGATAACTAGTTTTGTGAAACAGGGCCCTGACCAGAGGTGTTGAACTGAATGGAGTCATGAGGGCTGTCAAAGATCCCTATCTCAGATTCTAAACAAAATCCTGGATTTAGCTCATGCTGCAATCATAGTTATAAACCTTTAGGTCAGTCAGCAATCCAATGACTTTTACAAGCCGATCACCTGTCTGCATGATTATCAAGATATTTATAATTGTAATACAAATTAAAAAAAATGTTGGGAATTTCAACACCACAGTCTATTGGGGAAAATAAGTATGGTAAAACCGGTCACTCAAAGATCTTTGCTTTTTTGAGGCAATTTATGATCATTTGAAGCGCAATTTGTTGAGGGCTTCAATTTTACACCATACAGACACGGCATGATAACAGGTAGGGCCATGTATCTCAGATTTAACATTGTTAAACGATGCCTTTAATATAAATCTATAAAAGGGTGAGTCAAGATAAATTAAGATCTCGTACCATCTTCATCGTCATCATCATCACACTCATCGCCCTCTCCATCACCGTCGGTATCGACCTGGTCCGGGTCGTAGGTCAAAGGGCAGACATCACAATCATCACCATAGCCGTCGCCATCTGTATCATCTTGATCCTGATTAGATACATACTGACAGTTATCCTGTAATAGTAAATGAAAATAATGATCATTATCATAACATAATGATAATGACTATTATCATTACAAAATAGTTGTGACTATCAATATAACAGTAGTGAGTATTATCTAGCCATCCATTATAAAAAAGTTGGGTTCTCAAATTCGAAGCTTCTGCATCACATGAAGTGTTAGATTATAATTAAACTGTTTAAATGAATGCAAAATGAACTCACCTCTTGATCATAGATGTTATCATTATCATCATCCCTATCACAGTCATCTCCAATCTGATCACCGTCGACATCTTCCTGCCCGCTGTTCGGTACAAACTCACAATTATCTGCCTTGCATTCATTGCTTGAACCATCACTGCATTCAAGCGACACCACGGGTCGGCCGTCCATATCGATATCCACTCCACAGAACTCACCATTACCAGCATGACCATCATTGCACTGAGAGAAAATTTAATATATTTTTTTTTTATTTGTCCATAAAATGTCACTAATGTCCTTTGGCAAGACGTTGATTTACATTTGCCACACTCAACCAAGGTGATGTAAATAGTTACCTGGCAGGAATTAATTCCTTGAAATGCTAGAGCGCAGTAATGGCAGCCGTGCTAAAGCCAGGGTAATAATAGGGAGCGCCAGGAGTCATAAAGTCTGACAGACATGAGCGTTATACAAGAGCCCACTATTATTATCATTATTATTATTATAAAGGTGATATAGAGATTTAACACTGGATTTTTACAAGCAATAAAAGACTAGAGAACAACAAGAATAGTAATTGTAGAAATACAATATGCATGACAAATAAACATGACCAAAATCTAGAATAACACTGTGCATTGGTTGATATGATATCGACTAAGTACATTTTTTGCACGAAAGTTCAGATTCATTTTTGTTTATTCCATTATTTTATATATTTTTGTTACATGTTATTATTTGTATTCCCCTTAATTGTCTAAATTAATGTCTTTATTGAGAGCAACAAGTCATGAAGGTATGTCAACATATGAGGTCATTTGAACATGATTTGAGTTTGTTTTCATTTTATTTGTATTTCCCTTAATTGTCTAAATTAATGTTTTCATTGAGAGCAAAAATTCATGAAGGTATGTCAATTGAAATGTATATTTCTTACCTCACAAGTAAATGTACCTGCTCCTGTTGACGTGCAGGTTGCGTTGTCATGGCAATTATCCAAACTCAAAGCACAGTAGTCTCCTGGTGTACAACCAACAACAGTGTTTCCAAGATAGCCAGGTGGACACGTACCACAAGAATAACTCCCCTGGAAATATATTCAGGAGAACAAAAATATGAGAGTGAGAAGAGGGGGGGGGGGGGGGGGGGGAGGGGAGGAGAGGAGCAGGGAGAGGAGAGGACAGAAGAAGAGACAAGACAAGATTTGAAGAAAATGAATAGAAAATTTGAACCCTACCAACAAGAGTATTAACAAGATAGCCGGGTGGACACGTACCACAAAAATAACTCCCTGGAAATATATTCAGGAGAACAAAAATATGGGAGTGAGAAGGGAAGAGAAAGGAGAGGAGAGGAGAGAAGAGAAGAGAAGAGTTGAAAAGAGAGGAGAGGAGAGAAGAGGAGAGGAGAGAAGAGGAGAGAAGAGGAGAGAAGAGGAGAAGAGAGGAGAGAAGAAAAGAGATTAAAAGAGTTGAAGAAGAGAGGAGAGCAGAGCAGAGGGGTAGAAGAAGAATAGAGATTGAAACCCTATACCAACAATAGTATTATAAAGACAAAGTATAAAAATAAAGGATAATGATTATCTTACCACTGTATTAATACATTCCACTTCAGGATCACAGCCTCCGTTGTCTATAGCGCACTCGTCTACATCAGAACACACCTGCAGATGCACAACAACAGAACAACACAAACTTAGGTGAAATACATATTTCATGGTGGCAGCGGCGGGATACCAAAGTAAGAGATTACATGTACAGTGAAACCTGTCTATAAAGACCACCCAAGGGAGACAAGAAAAGTGGTCTTTGTTGAGAGTACTAGTCATAATTCATTCTGGATTGTTTATCCTGCAGTAGGTTGATTTTTTGAACCAGCAAAATAAAATAAAAAATCACAAAATCTTGCTGGAAATCATCTTTAATAAAAACCACAACTCTCATTTGCACAAAGTGACCATGATGTCAGGCCTCTGTACCTTGACTTCCTTATCCTTCAATGCTCATTAATCAGCCCCCATACATTTTCTACCAAAACCAAAACCGTTTGGCACATGTCATATATTTGTAATCTTAACATTCAGTGTAGGTTTTGTTGGATTCTGTGAGATTTTATTTTCTATCATTACCAGAACTCAAGCTTATCTTTAAGCACATAGAACTATACATCTAGCACTACATCCATAAGTTTGGGAGTGAAAATAAACAAATGCAAAATATATTTCTAAATTCCTGAACAACGTTTCATTAAAAATTCCATTTCATTATTCTTGATTAAGGCCAATACAACTACAAAGAAATTGTGTAACCGGAATCCAATATACTCAGTAATCTATATCAGTAAAGCGCTTTGAGAGGGCCTGCAGTCCTGAAAAGCGCTATATAAGAACAAACTATTATTGTTATTATCATTATATCTACCATCGCATAGGGGACTGGATGATTAAATACATTAGGGTATGACAGAATGCAGTAGTCATCAAGTTAAAGCTACCATACCTGAGTATTAGCATTGGCGTAATCCAGTCCAATCCCATGAGGTGTTTCACCCTCGTAACCAAGAGGGCAGGCTCCACATTCAAAGCCAGGTTCAAAGTTCACACAGGCGCTGGTGTTGAAACATGGATTAGCTTCTTCACACTGGAGAAAGAAAAAGAAAAAAAAACAGAAAATATTCACATGATTTCAAGTGATTATTAAATCACTCTTTACCGTATTTATATCCACAGAATTTTCTCTACTCCCAGTATAGCCCTTAGAGCAGTCTAGACACATGTATGTTCCATCTCCCCTCTCCCTATCTCTCTCTCCCCTCCTCCCCCCCCCCCCCTCCTCTCTCCCCTCTCTCTCTATCTCTCTCTGCCTCTCTCTGTACCTCTCTCCCTTCCTTCTTTCCTTACCTCATTTATATCCACACAATCATCTCCACTCCCAGTGTAGCCCTTAGGGCAGTCCAGACACCTGTAAGTCCCTGATCCTCCCTCCCCTTCCCCTCCTCTCCCCTTCTCTCCATCTCTCTCCCTCCTCCCCCTCCCCACCTCCCCTCCCCTTCTCTCTCTCTCTCTCCCCCTCCCCCTCTCTCTCTCCCTTCTTTCCTTACCTCATTTATATCCACACAATCATCTCCACTCCCAGTGTAGCCCTTAGGGCAGTCCAGACACCCGTACGTCCCTGATCCTCCCTCCCCTTCCCCCTCCTCTCCCCTTCTCTCCAGCTCTCTCCCTCCTCCCCCTCCCCACCTCCCTCTCTCTTGCTCTCTCTTTCTCTCTCTCTCTCTCCCCTCTGTCTCTCCCTCCCTACCCCACACATTCTCTCCCTCTTCTCTTTTTTAGCTCATTTATATCCACACAATCATCTCCACTCCCAGTGTAGCCCTTAGGGCAGTCCAGACACCTGTACGTTCCTGCTCCTCCCTCCCCTCCCCCCTCCTCTCCCCTTCTCTCCAGCTCTCTCCCTCCTCCCCCTCCCCTCCCCTTCTCTCTCTTTCTCTCCCCCCCCCCCCCTCTCTCTCCTCTCTTTCCTTACCTCATTTATATCCACACAATCATCTCCACCTCCAGTATATCCCTTAGGGCAGTCCAGGCACCTGTACGTTCCTGCTCCTCCGGTATTAACACAGACCACACCCTCCGTACAGGGTCCAGGCTCCGTGAAACAAGGACCTAGATCCAAAAGGACATAAATATTATTTAATTCAATTCAATTTAAATCATTTTATTTCCATAACTCACACAAAAAATGAATAAAAGGCTTGAATAAAATTGATATTAAATGACATTTGCAAAGTAACATAGAAAATGAAACATATTAGTAATTATACACTTTTAAATATGGATAAGTATTCAAAGCAATGATTACTTATATCCATAATAAACCCTTCTGTGTCATAAACTTTACAAATAATTACCAAACCAGTTTCAAGAGTCAGGTTTGACATTGATTTATTTTTTCATCGTTAGAATGGGAAAAAAAACTCCCTTACACTCAAAGAGGAGTACCCATTATCAGGCGCGTAGCCACAGGGGGGCACGGGGGGGGGGGGGGGCACGTGCCCCCCCTAAAATTTCCAGGATCGGTTGAAATTTTGTAGACCCCTTTTTTTGACCTCGATCGATTACATGTATGTGCCCCCCCAAACATCAAACTCTGGCTACGCGCCTGCCCATTATGATCCCACTACTGCTAGCCCGTGTCATGCAAACAATAACTCAGTAAAGAGCATGGTCAAATGGCTTTCTCTCTTGTACAATCTTTCTATGGTGAAAACTCTTTGGAGCTTCATGTAATGACTAACCAATCAAAAGATACTTCCGGTGACAGAACTTTCTCTGTCAACTAGCTACAGGTAATACTAGCCTTAAAGATACATTGAAATGAGGGTAAAACCAGCCCTAAATATATACATGTATATGACATTGGGGTACATCTGAGGGGCTTGTAAACATTTAGATGACATGAAAGTATAACACTCTTAGATAACAGAAGCAACTTCCGGTGACGTAACTATTTCTCTCAACCACCTCATGGTGAAACTAACCCTAACGATAGATAATGGCACAGGGGTAAATTTGGTTTGTCATTTAGATGACACAAAATTATAAGACTTTTAGATATCACTGACAACCCCTCTAGATAATACTCACAATCAGCCTCCGATAGACACGTCTTACACAGGTCACATGACCCTTCACTATATTCACTGATCTGACAGGGGGCGCACTCCGTCTTGCCTTCTGTGCTACCGTACCCGCTGTCACAGCACGCGCACTCAGACTGCTCGGTCTCGTTGTTGAAGGAGCCGGGAGCACACGCTTTACAAAACTCTGTAAATGGAAATGACATTTCATTTCATTTTTTTTCATATTTCTCATAATACATATACATTTCAAAATAAAGTACAAGTTGTTTTGGGGGTGATGAAATTACAATCAATAATACATAATAAATGACATCAAGATAAGTGGTCAATATAGAGTACTGATTTAACTGAGAGAAATATGATGGGACCTGCATGAAAGCAAGCTTGTAAAGCTGTAGGCCCCAGTGAAATAATTTGTGGTAATGAATGGAGGACGGATATAAATAGTGACCAATCCAAATAAAGGGAAAGAAAAAAGAAACATGCGGTGGTGCTGTTTATATTGTTCTTCCTTTTCTTACAATGTAGACTAGTACATGTAAAAATTGTTGTACAATGGGTACTCAGCTCGTAAACAAACATTACAGATAATAATAAAATGACTACATTTGTACATACATATACATACATACATGACTTGCTTTGTTTCATTATCATTATCGAAGGAAGCATTTTTCCTCTTAGGAGCGGTTACTGATTTTCCCACCATGACGACATCCCCCTCCCTCCCTCAGTTTCTTCTTGTCTCTTTCTTTCCTCACTATTTCTTTCAATGAAATCTTCCTTTCCCTCTTATGCAACCCACTTCCAGATCTTTTCACAGGTTCATCATCTTCCCTTCTCAACACATCACATGACCCATACATCTTGATAAATATATTTTGTATACGACATGTATAAACTTCTCTCTCTTTTCACTCTCTTTCTTCTTCATCCTTTCTCTCTTTATGTTTCTACCTCAATCTTTCTTATCCTCTATTTTACTTCTTTGAACATTGTATCTGCCTCAGTGTCACTTTCCCAATCTTTCCTTTTTCCTTTTTCAATTTCTTTCTACCGGTATATGTTTTACTCTTTATATCTTTCTATCTGCTGCTCTCTCTCTCTCTCTCTCTCTCTATCCCTGACATCTTTATAGTGAGTATATATATGCACAATTACTCTCTCTCTTTCTCTCCCCTAGATCACTCTCTCTTCCTCCTTTACATCTTTAAAGCGAGTATATATATATATATATATATATATCCACAATTACTCTCTCTCTGTCTCTCTTTCTCTCTCTCCCTTATTAACATCTTTAAAGCAATTATTTACCTGTATCGTAGCCCTGTGAGAATTTTCCAGTTGGACAGATCAATTTCATACCATCGAAACAGGCTGATCCTGCCTCGCAGGTTGTACACTCACTTGGACAGTACTACATGTACAAATAAAGGGAGAAAACAGGAATTAAAAAAATTATTGCGTTCTATTTTTCTCTCTCTCTCTCTCTTTCTCTCTCTCTCTCTTGCTCTCTCACACTCGCTCTTTTTTTTTTCTCTCTCTCTCTCTCTCTCTCTGATTGGATACCAACAAAACAAAATATTGCACACTCACTAAGAGAAAACAGAACCAGATAAGTTATCTCTAAACCTATTTCTCTCTGGTTCTTTGCATTTACGATTTGATATACCATCCAAATAAGCCGATTCTGCTTCACTTTGAAAAGTAGTCCCGACACTTGAAAAGTCTTGACAGATCAACTTACGCCAATGTTAACAAATTGAGAGTTGCATTCTCACAAAATTCCAGAAGAAAAATTCCAAGGCCACTGTCTTATAAAGAGTTGATATTAATGGCAATTAATTTGTGATTGATATCAATTGCAACTTTGTACGTAAGAGATAGGGGACTGCAAACTTGATCAGAGGATTGATTGATTTGGATCAACTGCAACTCTTTATAAGATGGAGCCCAGGGGGTGTTTCACAAAACTTGTCATCAGTGACAAATGACAGTTTTGTTATAAGCTACTGAAATCCTTGCATCTGATTGGTTATCAGCAGATTTGTCACTGATTTTTGTCATTTGTCATTGAAAAAAGGCTTTGTGAAACGCCCTCCAGGATAATGAAATAAATATGAAGATAAATAACGCAGTAGTGGAGGATATAAGTTAATTACCATTTCTGTCAAAAAAATAAATGAGCGATTGCATGACGAGTGCAAAACAAAAATAAATAGAATTGAATTGAATTTCATCTTGGTTTAAACAGTTTTGTATTCTTTTTGTGAATGTGTTCTCTGCTGTTAATAAAAATAGTCCATTGATTTAAACCATGCGAGTCATTTCGTGCACTGTGTTTCAATATCGTTTTAGTGGTATTTAAGTGTCACAAACAAAAGATAGTTGTGTAGTGTTACAGAGAGTGATTTATTACCAGTGAGGCTATATACTGCCCTCTTTTGATGACAACATTATAAGTATGTCTTTTCTTCAATCTCATAAACGATCTTGTCACACACTGTATGGAGAAAGAGGAACTTTCAAATTAAAATTAATCTGATTTTCTTAATCAGGCACTTTCTGCCTTATCAGTATCTACATGTAAATCTACTTACCGTTGTGTTACATGTAGCATAGGTGTAGGTAGGGCAATGTGTAGCATACCCGTCCTCACAGAGCTGAAAGACAAAACAGAACATCATTTTACTAATCAGATCTATTAAGGTACAGAATTGCGTAATGTACATGAGATGTAACAAAAACTTTCTATTAAAGTTTAATATGTTGTTGCAACCTATTATATATTTTTTTTGTGGAAAAGTGTGGTGAATCATTTACAGTAAACAAGTGATTATCCATTTATTTAAACATATTTGTGGCTTACACCCAGTAAATAAGATCGATTGATCGATCTGTATTGAAAAACAAGTCAGAAAAAATCTTGGAGCAAGCGGGACTTGAACCTGCATCTACTGCTTGCCGGGCAGCGACTCTACCACCAGGCCATCACTATGAACTATGAAGTCATGATGAACTAGAAACAAATACCCAAGCTCTCCTGATTGGAGAAAATGATTATCCATTATTTTCATTAAATTTGTAAATTCCTGTTTATGTCAAGGTTGTGATTATATCGACTCCCAAATACTCCAAAATATATCCTTCTTATAAAATCATTACTCCAAAACGATAAAATATACTATTGCCTTATAAGTGTTCTTGATTATTGAAATATTACATATCAAGTGGAAAAATATAAATGAAGAAATTAGAAATATACGCTATCTTACGATATAATCATTTGAAATATGATAATATACAATCAATTAAAAAACAATAAGATTACACTCTGTAGCATGAGCAAATGAATGCTACCTTGTAAAATCATTATCAAAAATCTGACCACATTTCTCAATTTCTGCATGTCTGTATGCGAGGAATAAAACAAAGATGAACTAAGCTCGCGTATTGCTCCGTATTAATGGCAAGCCGTTTTAACATTTATTCCTCTTTCTTGATATCAAGAATTGAATTCTCGAAATCAAGAAATGAATTCTTGATATCAAGAATTACCATTGCTTTACAACAGAAAATCATTTCTTGATATCAAGAGTTAGGAATAAATGTGAAAACAGCTTGCCATAAATATGCAGCAATACGCGAGCCAAATATGCAAAGGTGTGACTGAGGCATAAGATATGTTCTCTTTGAAATAACTGAATGCCTTACCCATCCAACAGGGCATGTAGTACACTCCGATGCATGACCAAATGAATGTTCAGTAGGAGATCGATCGCAGTCCTCTGATGGAGGGTCGCATCGACCACAAGGGCGCTGAAGACCGTCCCCTATACAGTAGTTGGTTGTCTCACATCGCTCGCACTGCGATAAATCTATAAAAAAAAATAAACACAATGTTCATAATATGCAGTAAATATAAAATGTAGTAAAAAATAAAATGTGGTAAAAATAAAATGTAGTAAAATATAATATGTTGTAAAATTAGGGGCCTTAGAAGCCCCCCCCCCCCCCCCCCCCCCCCCCCCGGGCTATGCAGTTTCAAAATAGCCCGGGCTAAATAGGGTTAAAATTGCATGTAATAACACTTCATAAAAACACTGGCTAATATTCACAACTGGGTTTAACCTCACACAAGTTACTGGTGTAAATACCAGATACACCCTACAAAGCAACTAAAAGATATATCAGTATTACTTCCAAATATCAACTTACGTCTAAACCTTCTCTCTGTGGTGCATCCTAATAATTCGAACCTGAGAGCAATTTCATCGTTCCATGTCAGAGGGTAGAGTCGGATATAACGAGCGTAGACTTGATCAAAGGTGTTCCTCTTCACTGTGTTCTGATCAGTGTTTCCTGTGAAAGTCTGTAAAAACAGAAAAGACAGTTTTTCTTTTAAAAGTAACACATATAAATGCATTCCCTTTTTCTTAGGGGTGGAAAGTTCCAAGCCAGTACTCAGTTTTCCATTTAATAGGATCGTTTAACAACGTTAAATCTGAGATGCACAGTCCTATGTGTTACCAGTTTCTGTGCGATGGTGTTCTATTGATGCCCTGAAAAAATTGCTCTTCAAAATGATCAAGGAGTGCCTCCAAAAAGTAAATAGGTTGGGTGACCGGTTTTACCACACTTGTTTTCCCCAATAGACTGTAGTGTTATGAAAACCGTTTAGCAAACGCAAAATTTGATTTTGATTTTCAATCATAAATATCTTGATAATCAGACAGGCAACCGGCTTGTAAAAGTCATGGGGTTCCTGACTGATCTAAAGGTTTATAATTATCATTGCAGCATGAGCTAAATCAAGGATTTTTTTAAAGGATCTAAGACAAAGTTACGCAAAATTTGATTTCGATTTTCAATCATAAATATCTTGAAAAATCAGACAGTCAGACAGGCAACCGGCTTGTAAAAGTCATGGGGTTCCTGACTGACCTAAAGGTTTATAATTATCATTGCAGCATGAGCTAAATCAAGGATTTTTTTAAAGGATCTAAGACAAAGTTACCGGATCCCTTTAATAAGAGTGGGTTCTTGTACAGTGCCTATGTCTGTCAGACTTGACACTCCTGTGCTCTACAATATCATTAGCCAGGCTTTAGCATGGCTGCCATTGTGGTTCTCAAAAATTTCAAGGAATTAATTTACCTCACTTGCGTCGAGTATGGCAAATGTAGATTAATGTCTTGCCAACGGATATTAGTGAAGCAGTTTTATTATAGAAGAAAAACACATGTACCAAGATGCCATTAAAGGACAGTTACTGAAATTGACTGTCTTTTCAGGTGTCGTGGTCTAGTGGGTACGTCACTGGACTGTGGATCACATGGTTCACGGTTCAATTCCTACCTTAGTACTCCCATCCTCTAAGATGTAAGACCAGCTGGAGGTATCGTTGCTAACGGCAACCTGGAATGTTTCCACCCAGTATTCCATGTCATTGCTACCTTGGGTTAAGACTTCAGAGAAGATGGTGACCTCTTCCATGTCGACCTGGATCCACTGATTGGTATTGGATGAGGCTGGTATCCATCCTAAGAACAAGATGATGATGTGGAAGAGAATTAGCAGCATTGTATCCTTCTTCTTTGTCCTCTTCTACCTCTTCCACTTCCTCTTCCTCTACCTCTACCTCTACCTCTACTTCTTTCTCCACCTGTACCTGTACCTCTACCACTACCTCTTTCTCTACCTCTTCCTCTACCTCTTTCTCTACCTCTACCTCTTTCTCTACCTCTACCTCTTCCTCTACCTCTACCTCTACCACTTTCTCTACCTCTTCCTCTACCTCTACCTCTTCCTCTACCACTACCTCTTTCTCTACCTCTTCCTCTACCTCTTTCTCTACCTCTACCTCTTTCTCTACCTCTACCTCTTTCTCTACCTCTACCTCTTTCTCTTCCTCTACCTCTTCCTCTACCTCTTCCTCTACCACTTTCTCTACCTCTTCCTCTACCTCTACCACTACCTCTATTTCTACCTCTTCATCTACCTCTTTCTCTACCTCTACCTCTTCCCATTCCTCTTCCTCTACCTCTTCCCCTTCCCCTTCCTCTACCTCTTCCTCTTCCTCCACCTCTTCCTATACCTCTTCCTCTACCTATTCCTATTTATCAACCTCTACCTCTTCCTCTTCCTCTACCTCTTCCTCTACCTCTTCCTCTTCATCTTCCTCTACCTCTTCCTCTTCCTCTACCTCTTCCTCTACCTCTTCCTATTTATCATCCTCTACCTCTTCCTCTTCCTCTACCTCTTCCTCTACCTCTACCTCTACCTCTACCTCTACCTCTTCCTCTTCCTCTTCCTCTTCCTCTTCCTCTTCCTCTTCCTCTTCCTCATCCACCTCTTCTTAACTTTTTTTTGTCTTCCTCCTTTTCCTCCTCACCAGTGCATCTTACCTGATCCAGCAGGGATATCAGGATCTGGTTTCAGGTTGAGCCTCGCCCTGTCAGCATCATACTTCTGATTCATCTCACTGGAGGATGAGAGCTGAGCTTCTTGGATCACACCATTAGCCAACCCTCGTGCATCCCTGCAATCTGAGAGGCAGATCAAGAGGGGAAAAACATGACAACAGAGGGGTGTTTCACAAAGATGAAGATCGACTTTACGTTGGACTTAACTATGTCAGGCCTTCATGCCACTGTTTGCTCTCACCATTTACTGGCATTGGTCTCTCAAGGCAGGTACAAATCATGGTTACAAATATACAGAATTTATATTTTTTGATAATTCATATTAAATTGAAGGAAAAAATATTCTCTAAAGATCATACATTAGAAGAATTCAACTAATAATGGCAGTGACATCAAGGAGGCGCCATGGCTCAGTGGTAGAGTATGGTCTCGTTACCGTGAGGTGCCAGGTCCGAAACCAAGTCGATGCGCTAGTGCCCGTTGATAAGGCTTTACGGTAATCATCGTTACCAAGTCCCTCTGAAGAGAACTTAAAGCCACCGTCCCCTGGTCGCTTACTTACAAGCATACACATACTTTTTTAGCAGTCAGGTAAAACAAACAAACAATTATTACTAAGGTTTCAAAACCTGTCTACAGCTACCGCCAAAGGAAAACACAATAAGTGGTCTTTGTAGACAGGTTCCTGTAGTACATGTTTCAATGAGAAACCATTTTCAAGGGAAACAAAAAATGTGGTCTTTGTAGACAGGTGCTCACTTAAGCAGGTTTGACTGTATTATTATTATCCTGCCATTAGAACTTACCATACTCATAGAGGTAATACTTTGGAACTCTAAGAAACAGTCCTCCCGTAGTCTCGTTGGTATAGATGATAGTTTCAATTGGTTGTTCTAAGACGTCGTAGAGACACGTATCGCTGATGGTAAGATTGACATTAGCTACGTCACCTCTGACTGGTACCCCTGCATCTACTACAGCCACAATCATCTCCACTAAGAAGAAGGACGAGTTCCCGATACGTCTGAAAAGAACACAACAATATCATTTCATTAACATCATAGAGAAAGGAAAGGCATGTACATTGTATATTCAGTACAGGCAATACCTTAGATATTTGTGAATAATAATATTTGTGATACTTTCTTTCTCTCTCTCTCTTTCTCTCTTTATTTATATAGTTCATTCTTATAGAGCACTTTTCATGTTTGAAAATGGAAATAAATGAAAGCATTTAAATGACACACACCTTCCCCCCTCCCTTTCAGTGAAAGCTAGCTTTCAAAAAGCTCAGTTAAGAAAACCGTGACAGTTTATTAACCCTTACTGTACTGGAGGGGGGGGGGGGGGGCCTGGGAGGCCCCCCCCCCCCTCGACATTTTCGGAGATTGCGCCGCAACCGCTTGGAATTTTGAATTGTCGTTTCATGACTTTTTTCCCTCAAGTCTTACGCAAATTTTGATACCATTTTCGTCGAAATCGGATGTACCTGTAAGGCGTTACATAACAATTAGTATGCGCATGTCATCAAAAAAAAAAAAAAAAAATTAAAAATCGCATCAAAATTTGCATAAATTATCATTATTAAATACATTAAAATAACTTGTTTGTGTTAGAAAAGAAGTTTCATATTAATAATGAGTTTCAACATTCCAAAAGTGGAGTTTGACACGTTTTCTGTAAAATGCATAAAATTAGCGCATTTTGCATAATTAATTAGGCTAACAACAAAAATGTGCATATTCAGAAAAAAATAATTATACCATCTTGTTCCTTACGTAAATATCTACAAACATGCAAATTTTTGTGTTCATCGGACAATCAACGGCCGAGATCATAGGGGGGGGGGGGCCTCCCAGGCCCCCCCCCCCCCCAGTCAGAGGGTGCTCAAAATAGCCCAGTACAGTAAGGGTTAATGATTACGTAAAGTGTAACACGCTTCACATTTCTGTACCTTATAACACAGAGCTCAGTGAATACGCGCAGGTCTTTTGTTGCATCCAGTGGCCATTAATTTACACATAAAAAAGCGTAGTGGGTTTTGGGGCGACGATTTACTTCTCCATATCTGAACAAGCCTTTAGAATACGTTTTAAAGGCCGTCTGTACCAGTGTGGACAGGAGAGATTAGACCACCCAGCGAGATCACTGACAGGTGGCTATCTCATCAACTCAAATCTTAATTAACATAAGAAAAAGAGGATCATGGGGGACCAACAGGCACCGATTAGGCATTGTTTTCTATATGGAGGGAGCAAGTAGCTACAAGTAGTACAGTGGGGCTTTAAGTTTCACTTACTCTTCTGAGAGAGCTTGAGAGAGGTAAGTCAGCTCTGCATTCACTCCTGAATCTTGGTCACTGGCATTGACGACCGCCAGCTCAGCGTTGTTAAGAACAGGGAGAGGGAAGAACTGGAAACTATCGTCACCGCTGAAGATGGGGCAGTTATCATTGATATCATCAACATATATCTACGAGAAGAGAAAGTAACAATACATAACACAATAATAATATGCCGCTTTTATACAGCGCTTAACCCTTACTGTACTGGGGGGGGGCTGGGAGGCCCCCCCCCTCGACATTTTCGGAGATTGCGCCGCAACCGCTTGGAATTTTGAATTGTCGTTTCATGACTTTTTTTCCTCAAGTCTTACGCACATTTTGATACCATTTTCGTCGAAATCGGATATACCTGTAAGGCGTTACATAACAATTAGTATGCGCATGTCATCAAAAAAAAATTTAAAAAATAAAAATCGCATCAAAATTTGCACAAATTATCATTATTAATTACATTAAAATAATTTTTTTGTGTTAGAAAAGAAGTTTCATATGAATAATGAGTTTCAACATTCAAAAAGAGGAGTTTGACACGTTTTCTGTAAAATGCATAAAATTAGCGCATTTTGCATAATTAATTAGGCTAACAACATAAATTTGCATATATTCGAAAAAATAATTATACCATCTTGTTCCTTACGTAAATATCTACAAACATGCAAATTTTCGTGTTCATCGGACAATCGACGGCCGAGATCATAGGGGCCCCCCCCCCCCCCCCCAGTCAGTGGGTGCTCAAAATAGCCCAGTACAGTAAGGGTTAATACATTAGATGTCTCTAAGCACTTTGCAGATATATCATTATCCCGGTCATTGGATTTTGGTAATAACTGAAAACATTACATAGTAAAACGCTATGTCAGGCACATGACCTAGCTTTGCCCAAGGAATAAAGGTTGATGGGTATTGGGTTAAATTGTAATGTTTATTGTGGGCACAAGCATCCATCGCCCATGTCTGTCTTACTTAAAACTTGTGGCGCTACACAATAATTACTTTGGCTTTAGCATGGCTGCCATTATGGCGCTCTAGTATTTACAGGAATTAATTCCTGCCAGGTTCCCTTTACCCAGACCTGCCAACCTCTGGAGTTCAAAAACTGTATTCTTTAGTCCCAAAAGTTGTATTTTACTGACAAAAGTTGTATTCTTGAAAATAAACATGGATTGTTACGCGGATCAATGCCTCTTACAGTTTCTACCTACAGGAAGAATTTTTTTTATTGATCATTGGTTGAATATGCATGATTTCGTCATGGCTGGTGTGTTCGATGAACCAATGATCATCCCCAAATTGCCGACGTGAGATGCTTGTAGGATACTTTACAGGACAGAATGGACATTTTGACATTGAAAATGGCGGACGCACACACAAAATATTAATTTTAAAAAAATAAAAAAAATAAAAAAATAAAAATAAAATGGAAATCGTATTTTATTAAGGAAAATCGTACTGTCGTATTTGCTTCTAAAAATTGTACTAAATACGACTAAATCGTAATGGTTGGCAGGTCTGCATTACCTCACCTGGGTAGAGTGAGGCAAATGTAGATTAATGTCTTGCCAGAGGACGTTTGGTGATGTGGCAGGGAATCGAATCTTGTACCTCGTGGTTCAAAGTCTGGAGACTTATCCACTAGACCACAACACCTCTACAAAAAGTGTCAGCTGTAAGTATACCAGGGGGGTGTTTCACAAAGATCCTAAGTCAAACTTAACTCCAAGTTGGACTTAAATATTATGGAGAGCCATTTGTAGCCTTAAAATAAAAATATATTCAACAGCGAAAATTCAATTATTCTGGACTTTTCATAATTTCCACATCAGGAACATGAAATGTCCATGATAATAAAAAATATGAATCATTTAAATCACATTTTATGCCTTTTGAAATAACTTTTACCAATTATTTTCAATGATGCTAACGACTTTCCGTAATTTTTAAGTCCAAACTTAGAGATAAGCTCAACTTAGGATCTTTGTGAAACACCCACCTGAACCGCTAACTCTCCAGAACGGGGTGGAGATGAGTTATCGTCTTCAACGCTGATGATGAGAAGGTAGTCGTAGGCAACCTCGAAGTCCACTTCAACGTCGATGGTGAGTAGAGCTTGATCTGTGTATACATCATATTCCTGGATGCCTGCCTCCTCGGGCTCAGCGACTATAGAACAACAGAAAGAAACAGATTTTATATTTACCGGTAGAGCCATTGATTTTCTTCATTTGTAGCACCAACTTACCGGTATTTACATATTTTGAACGAATCTCCGCTTATTACGTACACAGCTTTTCACAGCATGTAAAAAGAAGACAGTCTCAATCTAATGTTCAAAGTACTCTTGGGTATACATTTTCATAAATATTATTCATGATTATTGTCAGGATTACAACCACCATCGCCAACATGATTAGCATCTTCATCATCATCATATTATCCTCTTCCCCATCATTATCATGATTATCTATACCACCATCATCATCATCACCACCACTATCACAACACTTCCCTCCTCATCACCGTCATGAACCTTTTGGACGAATTCAAACAAGTGTACGCATTACTTACTCTGCACGGGATCGAAAGAGCATGTGACAAAGGATGTTCCATCAATGGTGTAGGTAGGGGTAGGTTCCACAGTGGTGGGGATGATCCCAGCATTAATATTCTCTGTCGTGTAGTTCTTTACGGTAAAGTGTCTCGCCTCGTTACCTTTGTTTCAAAAGGAAGAAACATGAACATTTAATTTGATATCTATACCGACTTTCCAGGTTAAAATATTATGGTGTTCTAAATTATCCCAACCAATATTGTCAAAATCATGTGTCTTTTGGTTTGAACTGACCACTACTTTTTTGTAATGCATTTACAAAGAGGTAAACATGCAGTGTAACAATGGAACATAACTGCAACACAAAGTTCAACATGCTGTACCCTAGATAGTGGCTTTCATTAAACAATGGAATTGTGAAATCTTAGAAATATACAGACAAAAAACATCAAGTAAAGACAAATATCATCTGAATACATTCCCTACTTAATAATAATAATACCGTTAAATAATATTTTATCACAGTGTTAGAAAATTACAGACGAAATGAATCTCACTTACAAAAAGTTCATTCTGAGAAAAAATCATTACATCACTGGCTTTTAAAACTAAAGATTTCTTTGTAACATGAAATTGTCTGTAACAACAACAATCATCAGCAGAGATTGTGGTTTATATGAAGACACATAGAATATCTTACCACTAATGATGGAAACATTATAGTTGGGGCCAGTTGAGAAATAATCCGCCACTGAGAGAGTTTGGACGATGCCATTGACGTCCAAACCCTCGTTGATATGAACGGAATGATCGATGATTCTCTCCTCTTCTCCGATCACGTTGAAACTCTTCAGCTCTAGGAAGAAATCTGAAGCACACATCTGTCTCTCCGTATGGAAGATATCAAATCTATACGCATCACCGACCTGAAAATGACAAGATAACAATACGCATGAGACCAAATCTACATGCATCATTAGCCCAAAGACCCATTTCCATACTGCGGAATACTAATAATCTGGATTCCTATAGCGCTTAGTACAGTATACAGTCTCTAAGTTCTTTACAGATAATTATTAGCCCAGTCATCAGATTCATTCAGGCGCAATGTGCACCATTTCCACTCCCTGGGGAGTATTCATACCATATGGTCACTGTGAGGGCATTAGGCAATTACTTACACAAATGCTTTCGTCATCCTTATACGGGTCCCCATTTCTCTCTTGGGTATTGAGTGGCAAATGTAGATTAATGCCTTGCCAAAGGACATTAATGAGGTGCCGGTATTGAACCAAGACCTTTGAATTTGAAGTCAAGTGCTTGACTATGACACTTCATCTGTGATCTAGCTTACGTGTAAGATAGATATAGATAGATAAGATCATTTCATACCAGTAAAATGCAACTATAAGTAACATCTTAAGCAACTTATATGTACACCTGTACACTTAGATGTAAATTTAAAGTGTAATTGGGGGCTTTCATCAATTCTCTCAGAGCTGGGAGAAGGTGGGGGGGGGGGATGCTTACCTGAAACAAAGCTGATAACAGAACTCTATAGAGTGGTGAAGTGTGACGTCATCAAAAATCTATTTTTAGAATTTCTCAATTTTTTCTTCATATTCCGAAAGAACACTAAAAATAATGTCCAAATGTAGAAAACCAATTGAATATGTTATATATTGGCTGAGTTATGACCATCTGAATGGATGTATGTCCTATGGGAACTCAGTGTTATATGCTCTGGCTCCTAACCATTAGGAGCCAGAGCATATAACACTTGAGTTCCTATGGGGAGTATATTTATTCAGATGGTCATATCTCAGCCAATATTTAACATATTCAATTAGTTTCGACATTTGGACATTATTTTTGATGTTCTTTCGGAAAGTGAAGAAAAAATTGAGAAATTCTAAAAATAGATTTTTATGACGTCACAGCTTCGGTACTCTATACATGCCATGGGATAGTCCCAAAACATCAGCTATACATTTTTTCCCAGCAATCGTATTACCGGTAGTATTAATGTTTTAACAAATAAAGATTTTGATTGTTTTCACAGAAATTCAAAATTGGATCATAAATTGTGAAGTATGAATAACTGTATTTTCTCACCACAAGGTCCAGGGTAACAGCTTCTGTGGGTACGCTCCCGGTAATAACACACTCTCCATTTACAATACTGCCCTCTTGTGGCGTAATTGTGCCTCCTCCTGCATTTAAAACAAAGAGACACTTAACATTTATTGCAAAATTCAACAACTTCTGTTCAAAGGATCAAACACTTGATGCATGCTATTTCTATTTTGGCACTGTAAAGTCTCGCTCAGATATAATGCAGCAAAACTAACGTTAAGTGCAAAACGCTTCATATTCCTCTACCTCATAGCTCAGTGAATATGAGCTGGTCCTTTGTTGCATTTAGTTGCCATTCATTAACAGGTTAAGTTATCTTTTGTTAACGTGACAGTTTTTTTGCAAAGGTTTATTGTGCCATATCTGAATATGGGTTGAAAAGTCCAAAATTATCAACAAAACACTGATTTTTTAAATAATCAAATAAATCAGCGTTTCTTCATAACTTGGGCAACAATGCATAATTGTGTTCTACAAACCATACAGTGCTACTAAGATTAATCTCAAACTGGTTGGAGTTATATTACTAAATTCTGCCAATTGATTTGGTTTTGTTGACTAATTTGAGGATTATGGTGATGAAACATGTCAGCAATCAGTATAGTAACTTTTATAGCATAATAATATCTGCAACTAATACAGGTCTTTGATGAATCAATTCATTGCATGTGTTTCACGCATTTAGCCTAAGAAGTGGAGAAATTCAGTAGTCATAGAGTTAATTGAAGACAAAACATGAAAACTATTGTTAGAGGCAGAACTGTAGAGGTGTTGTGGTCTAGTGGATAAGTCACTCGACTGACAAGGTACATGGTTCAAATCCCAGCCCGACAATAACTAACTTACCATCAGCGTTAGCCAAGCTGACCTTTTTACATGTAGTAACCGATTGGTATTCTCTCTGAGCTTGTAAGACCAGTATCTTATTGACGTAAACAAAGATCTCTTCTCCTCCCCCAACAGCAATCTCCTCGCTGCCATTGAAATGCATCCCTGTTCGGACCGCACTCGTGAACCTGAATAGTGATGATTGAAAAGTACATGATACAGTTTAATTTATGGTGTTTCATTGTTCTACACTTTGGTTGCTTTCTTTGCCTCTCTTTGTGGTTCGTCATATGCCACACTCTTTGCTTATACCATCTTAGCAGTCTTTTGTGCCAAACACCTGATATACGGGTTGTATTGTATTGTGTTTTTCCCTAGATTTTTAGAGGGTCAAATACATTTTCAATGTAGGGATGAAATTTACAAAAATGTATATCTTTCATTTGTCCCAACTCATTTTAAAACCGATATTTGCTTGTCTTTAGTGTCATGATGTTCGTAATTTCATATTTTTACTTGTACTTGTATTTTATGTGGTTTTAATGAGTGAATAAATTGTATCGATTTGAATTGAATGAAATGAAATTGTATTAAACTAAACTGAATTGAATTAAATGTAATTGAATTGAATTGAATTGAAGTTGAATTTAAATAATCTACATGTTCCATGCAAATATTCAAAAGGAGAGGTGTCGTGGTCTGGGGGATATGTCACCAAATGTGGATCGCATGGTGCACAGTTCGAGTGTCGCTGCGGCACTTACGTCTTCTGGCAAGATACTAATCTACAGTTGCCACACTCCACCCAGGTGAGGAAGAAATTCCTTGATTGCAAAAATTGAAATGAAGAAGCGACAGGGCTTGAAATCGAGCAAAGGCTATTACAAACTTGCATCCATGATTACGAAACTTACCCAAAGTTGCGAAGGACGTAGGAACAGTCTCTCTGATCTTCTGCAGCATAGCCTAGACCGTCCAGAGGAAAATAGGATTCTGACCAGTACCTGCAAGATTGTTATTTTTATTTTATTTCTGCATTTTCCAAACATAATAACTGAATTATAAATAACATATAAACGTAAGGTATAATACAAATATACAAACAATAATAACTTCATGTCAATTTTTTTTTTTTTTTTTTACATATGTACATAAAAAACAAGAACATAATTTTTCTATAACATATTATTATAAATTTAAAGTATTATCCAAACTATCTGTTGAAAAAGTGCAGGAGACCGCAATCATAAGCGATGCATGATTAGGATGGTGGCCTCAAAAGAAAATCTTAAAATGAAAAAGTAAGTGTTTAAATGATCTTTGTGTATGAGTTTGTGAGTTTGTTGTGTGAGTTTATATTGATAAATCAGTCATCAGAAAACAACTTCCCAACAGAATATAACTCACAGGATTTACACCTACACTGCAAGCAGAGCCATTAAATATACTTGTATTTAACAAATTACAATTCATGTAGAGATGCTGTGGTCTAGTGGATAAGTCACTGGACTGTGAACCACAAGGTACAGTGTTCAAATCACTGCCACAGCACTAACATCCTTTGACAAGACATTAATCTACAGTTGCCACACTCGACCCAGGACTTATTTCCCCCAAATGCTATGGCAGCCATGCTAAAGCTGGGATAATAATTGGGGAGCACCAGAGGAGTGTTTCACAAAGTCTAAGATCGACTTTAAGTTGGACTTAAATATGGCAGGCCATTCATGCCACTAGTTGCTCCTATCATTGGTCTCTCAATTATGATCTTTCAATATATTTTTTTTCTTTAATCATGAACTATCAGATCAGGTAAATTATGTAGATTTGTGACCACGATTTGTATGTCAGTTGAGAAACCAATGCCAGGGATGGTTAGAGGAAATAGTGGCATGAAAGGCCTGCCATAGTTAAGTTCAACTTAAAGTCGATCTTAGTCTTTGTGAAACACTCCCCAGGAGTGTCAAGTTCCACAGACATGAGCCCTGGATAAGAACCAACTATTATAACTTTTATCATTATTTTAGTTGGCAGTAACCCTCGTGCTAATTTAAAGGTAATACAAAGTTTTGGTATGGGGGTCATGAATTTGGTTCAAATGAACATATTGGAAGCATATGCGATCCTAAAATATTCAGTGATCGTTGTTGCCGTTGAAATCGAGTCTAAAGTTATGATATTGTAAATAATACACTCTTTATGCTGTATAGCTCCCTCTAAAGGTCAAGATATTAATTAAGCTATGAAACGATGTTTCTTGACTAAAATCGGCCGATTAGCTATTCCCGTTTGGAAATTATATATCACAACTACATATTCTGAGATTTTCATGGTTGCAGCTACCATTGTAGGACGTAGTCGCTATATGTTTATATTAAATTTTTCTCAAAGGCAGAAGTGTTTTAGAGGCTAAATTTCTAGTGCTTATAATACATCCACAGGGGCATCCAAATTTATCAAAATTGTAAAGAATCACTATCCACCAAATTTTCAAAATTTCCCAAAACTTTGTATTACCTTTAATCAGGCTAAACAACTATTACTCATCATCTTTCCAAACAGGGACACTTGAAACATTTTCCCCCTTTTTTTTGAGGTTTGAACAAAATGATTGTAATTCTAAGACTAATACTTGAATACACTAAACTGATATGGTAGACTCACATATTGTTGTGTATCATATATTCTTCCATTGCTGCATGCACATTGTTATGTAAACTTATGCTATGAATCATAATTTGTAACCAAAAATCAATGAATATACTGTATGATTTTTATTACAATCAAAAGTTGTATCGTAAAATATGTGAATTGAAATTTGTTAACACTTTTAAACCTAAATACAAAAAATATTTGATGGACCTATATTGATATTAGCTACAGATTTTAAGGGTTTTTAAATTCATTATATTTTACATGTTTCGTCATTTGTTTTACTTGTTATTATAGCTTAAAAATAAATCATAAGACTTTTTATATCTGATTATTTGGTCAGCTGCATATAAGAACCACCTCCTTTCTGGCTGCTACCAGCCTTAGCAATTTCCTTTGTATTATTCATGTTTGTAAATTGATTCTGTGTATTTCTGTGCTTATCTATGTACGTAATTGTAATTGTGTGCAACTTTGTATACTGCTTTTGTTTTACCCTGTATGTTTTTTATTGCTTGGCAAAATAAATTGAATTGAATAGTACAGACCTATTAATTGGATCATAAATAGATGACGTATTCAACCAGGGGATGACAATGTTGGTCTCAAACACGTAGTTATTATCCACATTCCTGAACCAGTCTGAGAAGGTGTCGATGATCGGGTCGTCTGATTCTCGCAGCCAAGCAGGAAAAGGGCTGTCGACATAGGTGGGCGTCGTCTTCAAGGTCTTTGTGGAAGAATCGAAATCCTCTTCAGTGGCACTATAGGTGGAATGGGAAAACAATGTTAATCTCATGGTGGATGATGGAATTTCTTTGTTTTTTTTCTCTCTCTCTCTGCTTCTATCTGCCTCTCTTTGTCTCTGTCTCTCTTTTTCTCTCTCCTTCTCTGCGTCTCTCTCTCTCTCTCTCTCTATATATATATATGTGTTTCTCTTTCTCTCTGCCTCTCTCTGTCTCTCTTCTCCTTCCTTTTCTGGTAATCTTCAAAGGGCTATGCATCTTTTCATGAAGATGAACTAATGATTGCAAGCCATGTGAGGAAGACAAATGATTTTTAATGCGATAAAGGCATTAGATGCCTCAGGAGTAGTCCTCTGGACTGTCAACGTGTACATTTGCTGAAAGGTTGCTCTCTATCTCTCTATCTCTGTCTCTCTCTCGTTTGGTGTCTACTATCTTCTCTTCCAGGTCATTTTGGGTGTACATCACCACCCTCTATCTCTAGCCCTTCCTCCCATGTTTCTTTCATCATACACACACACTCCATCCCTTTTTATCTCTTATCTTCACTCAATTCTCTATGTATTTCCCTTCTCTCATCCATACTGCATCTCCCCTCCCCCCCCCCCCCAAACCTATAAATTAGTACAGGTTTCTATCAGAAACAATTGGCAAGGGAAACATTAAAATGTGGTCTTTATAGACAGGTGGTCTTTCTACAAAGGGGGTCACTAAAGCAGGTTTCACTGTACATACCTGAAGTCATAATAGAGGATCTGCAGTGAAATGTCCAATCCTTCTGACTCAGTGAGGTTGGTAGAAGCTGAAGGAAAGATGATGAAAGATCATTAAATAAACAAGATTTCTAGAGTTAAGCAAGGAGCAGATTTTGATTTGATTTGATTTGATTGATTTACCAACAGCAATGCATTTCATACAATGATTTTACATATACCAGAAGAGAAACTATCGGTTGGTAAAAGGATCCAGATAATAGCACATGTGCTAGTCGAGCCTAACCCCTTAAACAGCTAAACAAAGCATTTCGTTACCAATCAGTTTAGAAACGTAACAAAACAAAAAATAATGAATTTAGTATTTGAACGAAGTAATTGATTACAGTGATACCTTATTAGATCAGACACATCTTCTAGAGGGGGGGGGGGGGGGGGGGGTAGGGGTGGATAACATGATCATGCTTGTTAGGGAAGATGGATGGTAATCTTGGAAGGAGAAGTCCAAGAATTTGGATGGTGTCAGCTACTTGATAGGTGACTGATCATATGACATAATGAAGAAGAAGGATAAACATAGAGAGGGGTTGAGAAAGAACTGAAGAAGGTTCCGGGGTTGGACCTCATAGTGTATAAAGAGAGATAGTTGCGACTTGCGCATCCATGCATGATGGGTCACAGGTTTAAAATATCATGCTGCTCAAAATAGGCAATAAAAGCATTCAAGAAATAACTTCCTACCAGGACCCATTTACTACACCTGGGTGGAGAGAAGCAAATGCAGATAAATGTCTTTTTTAAAAAAGTTATCTAACTTGATTGATATCGCATAACACAATATGATATAACGTCCCTATGCCCTTCCAAAGAGCTTTAGAAATCATTACCCAAGCCTTAGCTCTTGCAGCCGTTATCAGCGCATTTCCAGGAATAATCCTACCAGGAAGCAATTTACCTCACCTGGGTGGAGTGTGGCAAATGTAGATTAACGTCTTGCCAAAGGACTTTAGTGTTGCAACAGGGATTCGACCCCTGTACCTTATGGTTCACAGTCCAGAGACTTATCCAATGGACCACAACAACTGTACATTACTCTACTTACCAACATTTTCTAGTGTTGTTATAGGTATGCTCCCCCCCCCCCCCCTCCACGCTGACATTAACCATCAGACCACGACAACTCTATATAAAACAAACTTGATACCACCTGAGCCCCGTATTACAAGGAGTCAATATCAAACACAACTTATTTGCAATTGATATTAATTTGCAAGTATGTCGGGTGTGTTGAGGTCGAGTGGTTTAAGGCGTTGACTGGAGATGCGAAGGTCGAGGGTTCGAATCCCGACACGACACTAATATCCTTTGGCAAGATATTTTACCTGCACTTGCTACTCTCCACCCAGGTGTTAAATGGGTACCCGGTAGGATGCGACCGTCATTGTTGGTCAAACAGTTTTTGAGCGTCAAGTAACGCCTGGCTGGAATGCTCCCCAGGGAGTGGAGATTGTGCACACAGTGTGTGCGGGCAAGCACTGAATCCAATGACCGGGGTAATAATTATTTGCTTAGAGACATATGTGATAAGCACTATATAAAAGCTAAATATTATTATTATATTATGTACATCAGAGATAGGAGACTGCAAACTTGCGATTGATTAGGATCAATCGCAACTCTTTGTGAAACAGGGCCCAGGAATACACTATGGAATACACTTACCGACATTTTCTAGTGTTGTTATGGGAATGCTCCGCCCCTCCACGCTGGTATTGCCTGAGTATGTTAGTCTGATGGTACAAATGTAGTCTGTTCCATACTGGACACCATCGTCTGACTCAAAGAGGATACTAAGATCTGTTGTGTTGCCGATAAGGCCTGTGATGGTAGGGGCATTGGGACTGGTGCAATTGATTACATAGGACCTGCGGGGGAGGGAGAGCGAGAGAGAAATTAATAGCATAAGGTATACAGTGCGTCCTAGAAAAACGAAACCGTGAGTTATCAATGTATTATTATAACTTAATCACGATTATAATTCATAAATGACACACATTTGTAAAGCTTAAACCCACGTCTTTCATTTAATGCAACTCATATGATCAGAGCTGCCAACCTATGGAAGTACAAATTAGTACTCAGCACCTCCAAAATTAGTATTTTACCATCAAAATTTGTGTTTTTCAACCGGCCTTCCTTTCACCTATTAAAAACCTATTGATGTCGTAACGCAGCGCAAATGCATACCGTAAAGACCATATTTTACTTATACATTTGATGTGAAACACACCAAATAACACAACAAAAATTAACCCAGAAGAAAAAAATGAGGATAAATACTGTTGCAAACTGTGGAATATATCAGACATACCAACACCAGAGATGCCAACTTTTGGAAATCAGAAATAGGGAGGATTTGAAAACGACACCAAATAATGTGCGCATAGCGCACATCTCGAGCGCAGAGCGCCCGACTATGCGGCCAGGGTCCAGGGCCCGCCTTAGGCCCGCCTTAGGGCCCTGGAAGCTCTGGGGTTCTAGATGCTCTCTGGTGCAATATGAGCCTTATTTTGGAGCATTTTACATGTGTATTTAGTTAAATAATTCCCATGATAAAAAAAAAAATAACAAACAAATTGTACAAAATGCATGATGAATACCTCTTTCAGACTTCAAAAAAGATCTACAGCAGGTCTACTGGATACTGTATTCGGTCTTATACATGTACTTCTGAGACCATTTCTTGGTCTTCTTTTGCTGATTTCGCTATTCCTTGTCAATATCCACGCATTGTTTGAAACTTTGAATCGTCCTTCGATGTTCCACCTCGCGACTCGACTATCTTCAACTCCAGCGTCCGCTCACACATCGCGCGGCCGGGACCGCCGGCCTAGTCTGCAGTGAAATCCCAGTAGGCATATCGCATGCAGCTGCAAAATGCAAAATGAATTTCTCTTTCAGACTTCCGAATACACAGGTACTGGATACTGGATTCGGTCTTATAGTACTTCTGTGAACATTTCTTGGTCTTCTTTTGCTGATTTCCCGCCATTCTGTGTCAATATCCACGCATTGGTTACGCCGAAATGGTCCTTCGATGTCCCACTGCGCGACTCAACTATCTTCAACTCTGGCGGCCGCTCACACATCACGGCGCCGGGACGTCCCGGGCTGGTCCGCAGTGAAGTCCCGTTAGTCATATCGCATGCAGCTGCAAGGTATGCGCGCTGCCGAGCCAATCTTTCGCTGCTCCTTATTTTGTTTGCTTTTACGTAGAATTCGGTAGCAGCGAACATAGTTGAATTACTACATGCTAAAGTTAGCAGACGATATTTCTCATGAATTCGGACTTTTGGAAGGCATTTTCGTATTTTCGTATTCCCTTCGGATTTTCGTAACAAATCCAAATTTTTCGTAACGGTTGGCAGCTCTGTATGATGCATATTTCATGCATGAGTGATTAAAACCAATTTAAAGATAGGGAACCAAAAAGTCATTTGGCGGACGGTATCTGAATTTCAAAGAGAAAATCACATTTCTAGAAAGTTCCTTTTTTGTCCTTTCATATGACACCTCAATCAGGAAAAACGAGCTAGGAATAACAAATTTCTGTTTGTTTAAATTAATGCTTGCATTTCCATAATTTCATTAAACGAATTAGCTTTCACTGGGTGCCTGCCGTATCAACAGATAGAATTGACAAAAGACACTCCATTTCATTGACGATCAGCCATAGACGAAAGACTTAATGCATGGCTGATTGTCAACGGAAAAGAGTTCATTCTGTTGTCAATTCTGTTCATTGCTATGGCAGGCAGCGAGTGAAAACAACTTGTTTAATGAAATTATGGAAATGCAAGCATTACTTTAAACAAACAGGACTTATTTTCATATGACCTTGGTAGTCAATGACCTTCATAAAACCTGAAGGATAATGTCAATGACACTCACCACTCTGCGCTATTAGTTAGGTTCATGTGAGGTGGGTACAGGATGTCTGGTGCCAACCACTCAACCAAGATCTGCTCAAACGCCGGGGCGGTCACATTGATCTCAGAGGGAGCTGGAAGGGGGAAAAAAAGAAAAGTTTATATTTTGGTTAGATGTTTTTCAACCGACATTTGCTCTGGCGACATTTGCTCTGACGTCATTTATTCTGGCTACATTTGTTCTAACAACATTTACTCTGTCACATTTATTCAGGCGATATTAGCTCTCACAACATTTGTTCTAACGACATTGGCCTTGCCACATTTGTTTCGGCGACATTTCTTCCACCGACATTAGCTCTAACGACATTTGTTCTGATGACATTTGCCTTCCACCTTTGTTTCAGCGACACTTCTTCCAGCGACATTAGCTCGGACGACATTTGCCTTGCCACATTTCTTTCTGTGACATTTCTTCCAGCAACATTAGCTTGTACAACATTTGTTATGACGACATTCGCCTTGCCACATTTGTTTCGGTGACATTTCTTCCAGCAACATTAGCTTGTACGACATTTGTTATGACAACATTCGCCTTGTCACATTTGTTTCGGTGACATTTCTTCCAGCAACATTAGCTTGTACGACATTTGTTACGACGACATTCGCCTTGCCACATTTGTTTCGGTGACATTTCTTCCAGCAACATTAGCTTGTACGACATTTGTTATGACGACATTCGCCTTGCCACATTTGTTTCGGTGACATTTCTTCCAGCAACATTAGCTTGTACGACATTTGTTATGACGACATTCGCCTTGTCACATTTGTTTCGGTGACATTTCTTTCAGCAACATTAGCTTGTACGACATATGTTATGACGACATTTGCCTTGCCACATCTGTTTCGGCGACATTTCTTCCAGCAACATTAGCTTGAACGACCTATGTTATGACGACGTTCGCCTTGCCACATTTGTTTCGGTGACATTTCTTCCAGCAACATTAGCTTGTACGACATATGTTATGACGACATTTGCCTTGCCACATTTGTTTCGGTGACATTTCTTCCAGCAACATTAGCTTGTACGACATATGTTATGACGACATTTGCCTTGCCACATTTGTTTCGGCGACATTTCTTCCAGCAACATTAGCTTGTACGACATATGTTATGACGACATTTGCCTTGCCACATTTGTTTCGGCGACATTTCTTCAACCGACAATAGTTCTGACGAATTTGTTCTGATGACATTTGCTCCGGCGACATTAGCTCCAAACAAGTTTCCACTAAGGGTTTAGGTTTTAGTTGGAATATTTTAGTTAACCAGTCTATTTGGAAACAACAACTCACTGCAGTAGAACAAGTAGTTCTCTTGATTGAGAAAGTAGTCTGGCGATGCGGACTGAGATGACCCTAGGAGTGTTCCGGTCAGACTGTCCGGTGTGGAACATTCTCCTCCGGTCACTTGATCTTTAATGTCATAGACTGAGAGATAGATGTTACAGCTGCAAGCTAGGTTGTTGTCTGAAAGGTCCCTGCAGAAGGAAAGAAAGGAGAGAGTTTAATGGAGGCCTGTTACATGCATCTTTGTCATGGGAAACATGTATTGATGCCCTGGGAAACGTCATTTGTCAAAGATATTGCATTTTCATATGTACATGTATGCATGTATGTGTCATCAATTTATGTACCTATTGACTTGATTTGATTTGATTTATTTATTTCTGTTTGATTTTTCTTTCTTTTGCATTTTACAAATATAGAACAAACAAAACATTGAAAATGTTACACATGACAAAAGGATTATGTAAAATAAAGTAAGACTGGCTGTAACTAATCAAAAACATCAAACAGGAGGGTTGACAAAGTAACCAAAGGAGCTATCACGATTATAAAAGAATCTGCAATTCGGCAATCGAGTCATGAATGATTCTGTAAAACTGTTTTACATAAATAAATTAAAAAAATAATGGGACTTAATATTAAAGCTGAGATCATACTTACACTGACGATACACTCTCAAGCTGGCTGAAGGCATTCTCTCCCAGCGTCCTGATTTGATTGCCGGACAATAATCTATCAAACAAAACATAACATTCACACATTACTACCGGTTTGACTGTACAATTAAGGAATATTCATATTCCAATGAAAGGAGGTTTGACTGTACAAGTAACATTCATGTTCTGATGAAAGCAGGTTTGACTGTAAACAGAACATTCATGTTCTGATGAAAGCAGGTTTGACTGTACAAGTAACATTCATGTTCTGATGAAAGCAGGTTTGACTGTAAACAGAACATTCATGTTCTGATGAAAGCAGGTTTGACTGTACAAGTAACATTCATGTTCTGATGAAAGCAGGTTTGACTGTAAACAGAACATTCATGTTCTGATTAAAGCAGGTTTGACTGTACAAGGAACATTCATGTTCTGATAAAAGCAGGTTTGACTGTACAAGAAACATTCATGTTCTGATGAAAGCGGGTTTGACTGTACAAGGAACATTCATGTTCTGATGAAAGCAAAGAGAGAGACAAACTTACATGGTTCTGAGATCTTCTAGAGCACTAAAAGCTGGGAAGTGTTCAATCCGATTGTTAGTCAGGTAGCTGTATTGCAGAAGGTATTATAGGTAAAGAGAGAGAGAAGAATTAATAACATTTTATCAATTACTTGACAGAGAAGAATAAACAATCTCTCACTCTCTCTCTCTCTCTCTCTCTCTCCCTCTATCTCTCTTTCTTCCTCCCTCATTTTCTCTTCATCCCTCTGATTTTACCTTTCTATCATTCTCCTTTGCAATATTACTCATATCTCAATCTTCCTTCCTTCCTTCCTTTCTTCCTCCCTTCCTTCCTTCCCTCCCTCCCTCCCTCCCTCCCTCCCCCCCCCCCATACCTCTCACTCCCTCTCTCCCTACCTCCCCTCATTGCCTCTCTCTCTCTTCCTTCCTTCCCCTTTCTCCCTATCTCACCCAATCTCTCCTCCCTATCTCGCCCTCTCTCTTTCTCTCCCTCCTTTCCACCTGTGCATACATACTTACATTGAGATAAGGTTATCCAACCCATCTAATGCTCCCTTCCTCACTCCCTCCCTCCCTCTCTCCCCTCCCTATCTCACCCTCTCTCTTTCTCTCTCTCTCTCCTGTCCACCTGTGCATACATACTTACATATCGAGAAGGTTATCCAGCCCATCAAAAGCTCCATCCCCCACTGATGAAATGTTGTTGTTAATCAAGTTCCTATGAAACAAATCACACATTAACATTTTTTTTTAATTGAGTTAAATGCCGCACATATTTTGATAATACACTGTTGCCCATAAATTTGGAATATTTTATCCTCAGAGGATTACAATCAAATGTAAAGAGTCGTAGCAATTGATCAGTAAAGTTCTGAGAAGATAAAAACTCCAGTATCAAGAATAAATCATAACAACCATTCCATGAAAAGAGGTGAGAAAAATGCATTCCAACTTAGTGAGCAACAGTGTACGATAATGAGAACAATAACAATGATCCTCTCCACATGCTTATAAATGATAGATTAAAACAGGCAAAAATAAGGTCTTGCTCTTTAACAAAAACATTTAAATTACATTGATATGTCTGTAATGAAAAATTCTAACAAGTCTTACCCAAAATGCGATGCAGTAGAGTTACTTAACTCATATCCTGCCATAAAGGCTGCATGTACGCTACCATTATAGTGCTTTGCACACGCGAGCACAGCTTAGCTGCTTTATGCATGCATGCTCGCATTCGTAATAGCAGTTATTGTTCATGCTCATTGTACTGTGCTGAGTTGCTTTGCATGCGCTTTTGTTCGCACCATCAGATTATCTCAAAATAAACTTGGCACAGGTGGATTTGTGGCTTGGCACAATGGGGATTAGCCCTGTGGTACTGGGCTTTACTCATTATGGCAAGATAAGTGTTAATTACTTAATCATTATTTATTATTATCATCATTATTATCATTATGAAGGTCGATTTCTTTCTCAAACAGAAAGTTACTTACAATTCTTTGAGATTAGTTAAGGGACTCAGTAATGTGGATGGGATCTCAAGAATCTGGTTGTCGTTGAGGTAGCTGCAAAGAGAAAACAACAAAGCAAAAATGATAAAGATATAGAAGGGAAATGAACTACAGGTTATTTTATACACACATCTTTCATTTATACATCTATAAAAACATTAACAAATAGGTGTATGCTACTGAAATCTATTTATAGATTTATCTCAAGAATCTGGTTGTTGTAAAGGTAGCTGCAAAAAGAAAACAACGGATCAAAAAATGATGAAGACATGAACAAAGTGAACTATATACAGATGATTTCACACAGAAATTATGCATATCGTTCCTGTTTTCACGAAGTGACGGTAGTGAGAAAAATCCGCACGCAAATTGTATGGGATTATTATTCACTACCGTCACTTCGTGAAAATAGGGACGATATATGCAGATAACAGCAATAAATATGTGTACGTTACTGTAATCCATTTAAAGATTGATGAAGAAAGAGATACAAACTACAAAATCATGGTGTTAAAACCATCATCATTATAAAGCGAAGGATAAAGAGAAAAAAACAGAGTAGTATATACTATGTAATAAGTGGTAACAAACCAAACAAATGAAATGCACAGAGAAATCGAGCATTTCAAGAAGAAGAAAAACAAGGCAGCAAGCGGATGTATCCAGAACAGGGATGGAACATCTTCCCTCTTTGAAAAGGATGATATATAAAACAAAGATGGGAAGAATATATCCAAGACCTATTTGACGATGATAGAGGTCCAGAACTTCCAATCACTGACAACGAGGGTCTAAGTATACTTGAATCAGAAGTTTATAAACGAGCTCTACATTCACTGGGAACTTCTAAATCTGAAGGCCCAGGTGGGATAACACGGGAAGAACTTGTGGCCTTAAAAGAATTTGGGATTGAACATTTGACTAGTATTTGCCAAATGATATACAATACAGGTCATATTCCTGAAGATTTTTGTGCCGATTCCAAAGAAGCATAAGGCAAGTGTATGTGAAGATTTCCGGACAATTAGCCTTATGAGCCATGTAACCAAGTTGCTCTTAAAGATCATGCTCAACAGAATAAAAATTCAAATTGACAATGAAGTAGGTAAGGAACAATTTGGTTTAGACCTCAAAGTGGTACTAGAGAAGCAATATTCTGTATGAGAATGATGACAGAAAGGTATATTGCAGTAAATAAAGAAATATATGTGTGCTTTATTAACTACTCTAAAGCATTCAACAAAATTCACCATGACAAATTGATTAAAAGCTTACAAAAAATTAATCTAGATGGTAAAAACATACGTCTTTTATCTAAACTTTACTGGGAGCAGACAGCTGCCATCAAAATTAACAATGAAATTACAGGTTACACAAAAATCAAAAGAGGAGTACGTCAGGGATGCGTAATGTCCCCATCTCTGTTCAACTTGTGCACAGAGTTGGTATTCAGGGAAATTTCAGATATGAAAGGGATTAGCATTTGGGGTGTAAATATTAATAATTTACGTTATGCTGATGACACTGTACTTTGCGCAGAGAATGAAGCAGATTTACAACATGTATATGATATTGTAAAAGTCAAAAGTGAAGAGTTTGGTCTAAGCATGAATGTTAATAAAACTAAGTCCATGATTTTTAGTAGAACAGAGAATAAGCCTAGAGTATGTTTGAAACTCGATGGACATATCATTTAGCAGGTCAGTAATTACATCTACTTAGGACAAAATATCACAGATGATGCCAGATGTGAAGCAGAAATAAAAAGAAGAAGAAAAATTGCTCGGAATACATTTCTGGCAATGAAAGGATTATTCACAAATAGAAAGGTGAAATTTGCGCTTAGGTTGGGACTAATAAACTGTTATGTATGGTCTGTCCTATTGTATGGATCAGAAACATGGACAATAAACAAGGCCATAGAAAATAGAATAACATCTTTTGATCTGTGGATCTACAGAAGAATGATGAAAATATCCTGGAAACAAATTAAACAGAGATATTGCACATGGCAGGGCATAAACAAATTGCACTAGAAGGATTAGTTAAGGAGAGAAAAATCAAATACTTTGGTGATGTTAAAAGGCACAAAGCCTCTTAAACGATGTATTGGAGGGAAGAGTGGAAGGAAGTAGACCTAGAGGGAGACCCAGAATCAACTGGGAAGAGAATGTCAAGAACTGGAGTCGACTAAAACTGCAAGAGTGAACCAGAATGGCAGAAGATAGAGTGAAATGGAGAGATGTTGCAATCAACCTCCGCACCGGGAGAAGATACTCAGATAGATAGAATAAGTAGCAATTGAATACAATACATAACAAAAGTGAAATATTGATTTCAAAAAAGAAAATCATATCTTCTCTCATTTAATGGTTGCTAATACAAATCACAAATGCCTTAGATAAACCAGCCCTTACAGCCTGCACTGCTGTTTATTAAAATACATAAATGAATAAATAACTGAAAAAATAAATAAACTAATTAATGAATGAATAAATACATACATAAATGAATGAATAAATAAACCAATAAATACATTAATAAATGAGTAACTAAATAAATAAATAAATTGATTAAGTAATCAAATAATTAGTAAATAAATTAATGAATATATTAAAACAAAATCTATAATACTTACATATTTTGGGTACTGGTGAGGGATGTAAAAGCGCTAGGTGGTATAGTACTGATTAGGTTGTAGGAGAGATCCAGCCAATACATAGACTGTGTTGAGAGAGCCGCGGCTGGAAAGGCGGTCAGCTTGTTGTTGGTCAAGTAGCTAGGGATTAAGAAACAATTAATATTCAAATTGGCAATGCAAGGCAGACAAAGGAGTAAAACAAACTTTTTGCTGAAGGTCATGAGAGTGTTAGCTCTGTGTTGGTTTTTTGAGGCACTTCGTGATCATTTTAAAGCTCAATTCTTTTAGGGCTTCAATATTACACCATATCACAGACACTGATAACACGTAGGGCCATGTATCTCAGTTTTGTAAAACACTAAACATTGTTAAACAATGCCTTTAAGATTTCAAAAGCTATCTCCTTTGAAATATTTTCTATTCAAAATATCATATTTCATGCAATAGGGCACAATGGAGAGTGATACGTCATGAAGTTACACATATATTTGCCCTCCTGGTGATGTTTTTAAAGAAACTTAAAGGTAATACAAAGTTTTGGGAATTTTAGAAAATTGGGTGGATATATTGTGATTCTTTACAATATTGATATGTTTGGATGCCCCTGTAGATGTATTATAAGCACTAGAAAATTTAGCCCCTCAAACACTTTTGCTTTTGAGAAAGTTTGATTTAAAAATTTACTGGTGCTCCTGGTAAATTTTGATAAAATTTCAAATAGCACTTACGGCCGTACAATGGTAGCTGTGACCATGAAAATCTCAGAATATGTGGTTGTGTTATATAATTTCCAAACAGAAATAGCTAAATGGTCGATTTTAGTCAAAAAACATTGTTTTATAGCTTTAATTAATATCTTGACCTTGAGAGGGAGCTATACAACAAAAAGAGTTTATTATTGACAATTTCATAACTTTCGACTTGATTTCAACCACGACAACTATCACTGAATATTGTAGGATCGCATATGTTTCCAATATGTTCATTTGAACCATATTCATGACCCCATACCAAAACTTTGTATTACCTTTAACATTAAAAATAAACTATGAAATACAAACTTGAAGATGACCTTACATCCTACTTGCAGAGACGCCTTCAAATACATTTGTAGGAAGAGATGCAATCAAGTTATCATTCAGACGTCTGCAAAAGAGAGATGACATATGGTGGGTTATTAGGTTAATTATTCAATAAATGTATGACATTGTCTGACATAATCACTAGAGTGAAAGAGAGAGCGAGAGAGAGAGTGACAGAGAGAGTGACAGAGAGAGAGGGAGAGTGAGATAGAAAGAGAGTGAGAGACAGACAGAGAGATCAAAACAGATAGTGTGTTTGTTGATGTGGGTGTCTGTTTGTGTAATTTGGTTTCTCCCCACTTCTCAATCGGATATGATCACATACATCAGGGACTGACAGTCAATTCATCATCCTAGCTGCGAAAGATGCCACTCAATTTGTAGCTATTATTATTATTATTATTTCCATTATAATTGTTATTATCATTATTATCATTATTATTACCATTATTATCATTACTATTTTCATTATTATTATTATTACTATCATTATTATTATTACCCTTACTATTGTTATGATTATCATTTTTGTATCATTGTTATCATTATTATAATTATTGTAACTATTATTATTATCATTATTATTGTTATTATCATTATTACTATAATCATTATTATTACTACTATTATCATTGCTATTTTCATTATCATTACTATCATTATTATTATTATTATTATTACCATTACTATTGTTATCATTATTATTATTATTAATACTATTATTATCATTATTTCCGTACTTACATCTCATCTGCCGTACTTGTTCCTCCAAACATCTTCCCTTCTATAGTATCAATCACGTTATTTTCAAGATACCTGAAGAGGAATTAGGAGAAATTATAAATATTCAATTAAAAAAATATATACATACAAGGTATCATTAGGAAGCAGATCCAAAGGCAACACTTGCCCTCAATTCTAAAATCTCTTTGATTAATGTTTCTTAACCTCTCTAATTGTTGTTTTCCTTATTCTAAGTAAAAAATATACCATGTACCGGTATACCGTAATATCATGCTATACAGGATGCATGCTTATACAAGCCTAGACCTTGGCTTTTAAAAGCCTGCCTTTTTCCAATTTTATTTTTATCTTGTAACTTTTTGTTTTTTTGTTTTACTTTCATTTTCGTATATGGATTTCTTTTTGTATATATTTTGCATCCATCAATAATGTGTACTTTTTTTTTACACTTCTGTCCATTTTGTATACTTTTTATCAAGAAATTGGAAATAAAGACGAATTGAATTGACTTGAATGTCTGAAGCTATCATAGACGCCACATCTTCTAACATCTATCTCCTAGTAAATAAATTACAGCATTCAGTGAATATATTTTATATATGCATGTACTCACAGATCATAGGAGCCAGTGACATCATAGAATGCTTCATCACCGATGAAACTGATCTGATTGTCATTCAAGTAACTAGAATTAGGAAAAATAATAGAGGTAAAACAAAAGCACAATTTAAAGCAAATAATGGGTGATCAAGTCAAATTCTTACTTTTTCTGTCTCTCTGTCTCTCCGTCTCTCTCTTAGGAGAAAACACTCCGTTCCTCAGACTAGCACATTGAAACGAGGCCCCATGTGTGCATCGTAGATTAATTCCTTGTGCACCTTAATATACTATACTTCTTGCAAAGCGTGTTCAGTGGGGCTGCATACAAAAACTGGCAATCTTTCTACAGATGTCTTGGTGATAGGCTGCATAGCCCTTTGAAGATTAAAGGGATAGTTGAGTTTTGTTGCAGAGGGCACTACACAAAATAATTTTGTTGTGAGGTAATGAAAAATCAAGTGTCAAATTTGAAAGAACATAGAATTTAAATGACAAAATTATCTTTGTTTGATCAAAACCGGTTCAGAGACAGCTGAAATATCCATAAATATAACGACTTATAATATAAATATTCAATAATTCGAACCAGCCGTTGAAAAAACAAAATAGCGCCTTATACGTCTTATTCCAGTCAATGCCGATGTTGGCTTTTTGTTGGCTTTTTTGTGTTAGTTATAATATGCAAAACCAGCAGACCATGTATTGTTAGAATTAATTAATTAATTAATTAACATTCACCATATTTTTGGGAGAGTAGAGTTGAATTGGTATGATCGTATTGGAAAAATTTCACTCATTTTGGGGTCTAACATTACCTTCATAGCAATTTTAGGGCGTAAAAGGGCAGTAGAAATGTCATAAATAAGAATAAAGAGCAATAACCTTGAAGGCATTTGCGGTCTGAAACAAGAACTCAACTACTAGTATCCCTTTAAAGAAGAACAAATGGCCCTGTTCATACTTACAACCATCGGGATACACTCAGGCCATAGAAAACATGCGTCGGGAGGGATGTAAGCTGCATACCGTTTAGATGCCTGCAGTCAAGTTCAAATTTCAAAGGTGATGAATAGGTTAGGAATTAATCATTAATGGTCCAAACTGTGCAGGCATTTCTCATCATATTGTGAATATGAGAGTATTCGACGAGCAATTCTTTTCAGGTGATATTTCTACCATGATATTCTTCCATACCTGCCAACCTTTCAAAGCAAGAATTAGGAATCTTTCAGGGCAAAATTAGGAATACATTCATTTTGTATACTTTTTACACAATAGTTTAAAAAAGAAAGGGATCTAAAAAGTAGGAGTTGTTCCTCCAAAATAGGAATGGTAGGCAGCTATGTTTTTCTTGATGTTCCTTATGTAAACGGATGTAAAAGGAACAAAAGAACCTCAAAAATAACTTTTGCTCAAAATCTACTTTCTCTGTAACACACAAAACGTCAAATGGATTTATAGTAGGCTTGAGTCGGTACGGTCGATCACACCGGGACCCGACCGTTGCCGTCGGGTCCCGGTTTCGTTTTTTGAGAACAGACGCTCCGAAAAAAACAAAGAAATATGTAAGAAAGTGCAGTTTTGCACACCACTAAAATCAATCCACCTTAAAACTTAAGTATTTAATTGTTACCAATCATATTCTAGCTCATCCTGAATCAATTTGAACTGCTGATATAAATTGCAAAGCAGTTCGCCCCATGGGGTTGTTTTTGCCAGCTACTAGCCAGCTACTGTACTGGCCGGGTCTCTCGGCAGGATTAATAAATCAGGTTGAAAGAAACATTAATGTTTGAATAATAAAACGGCTTTCTAAAAAGCACTTCTTTACAACATACCGATCGAATAATTTTTAAAAGACAAAATATATATTTTTTCTTTGACTTTGAACACCGCATGCTTCTTTTAAAAGCTGAAAATTACTTGGTAATCACAAGAAGTTTCGATACGGATAGTTGTTGCAAGGCAAGTTCAGACTAGTCTCGGAAAATGCGCAGTGCTCCTCGTCGTGAGTAGTTGTTTTTCCGAGACTAGTCTGAACTTGCCTTGCAACAGCTATCCGTATCAAAACTTCTTGTGATTACCAAGTAATTTTCAGCTTTAAAAAAAAAGCATGCGATGTTTAAATTAAGAGATAAATATTTATTTGTCTTTAACAAATTATTTGATCGGTATGTTGTAAAGAAGAATTTTTTAGAAAGCCGTTTTATTATTCTAACATTCATATTTTTTGACCCGATTTATTCAACCTGCATGAATCAAAATGGCGGCTCGAATGTTGTCTTCATATTTTTGCTCGAGTTTTTTTACTTTGAGAGGCACGATAATGGCACTAAACATCGCCAATCATGGATGAAAATAATGTCAAATGGAAGAATATACCAATCTGTGTCGAGGTATGCATGTGTTGATTTATTTATACTGATAAAAAAGGTCACTTTTAAGGGACATACTGATGATATGCGCTTTTTATAGAGGCAAGTGACAAATCCTGCGAGCTGATTTCGGGACACCGGGTCCCGATCGGTGCAAGACCGTCGGGACCCGGTTTATGAAAATCCCGACATGACTCAGGCCTAATTTATAGATACCGTAGTTTATTGGTTTCCACAATGTCTCATTTTACAAAGAGTGTAACAACATATTGAAAATTTATTATAATATACATGTACATACAATGACGGTACACACTAATCAGAGAAACATCCTTCAGTTGCAATTTATCCTTCAAGGAAAATAAAACTCAACACACTTTTGTTAATAGCCTCCCGGCCCCCCCCCCCCCCCCCCCCACACCGTGAATAGAGGGATACCATGCAAGTTACCGAAATGTCTGATAAAGGGGTACTTTTCACGCACCAAAGTCTGGCTCGTAGTACACACAACGACTTTACACACCGGACTTAGGGGGTGTTTTCAAAAGGAGGGAACATGCTTCTGCGTACCCTAAATAACACTGAGTGGGGGCCGGGAATAGCCTAAACCATAAATATCTTAGTGGTTTGAGAATTTTCAGGATTGTTTTCATTTTCCATTAATTACCGGTAGTATGTTAAAAGAAACTAATGATACTCACAGGTCAGTAGCCGAAGTGTCAATGAAAGATTGCGCTTCAAGGTGCTTCAGTGGATTGCCAGCAACGTCTAAAGAGCTTCGGAAGACAGAAGAAACGGTCAAAGGTCATATGAATAATTAAGAAGAAGTACTTTTGAGGCATGCTCCTTTTCGTGAAGGTGACCCAACATTTAATTGCTCCAGGGGGGTGTTTCACAAAGATTAAGATCAACTTTAAATTGGACTTAACTATGGCAGGCCATTCATGCCAATATTTGCTCTCACCATTTACTGTTATCTGTCTCTCAAAAGACGTACAAACCATGGTCACAAATCAACAGAATTTACATTTGTTGATAATTCAATATTGAAGGGAAAAATATTATCTAAAGATCATAATGGTGAGAGCAACTAGTAGTATGAATGGCCTGCCATAGTTAAATCCAACTTTTAATGTCGATCTTATTCTTTGTGAAACACCCCCCTGGAGGCATAACGAAATGAAAAGCATGGTTTACAGTGATAGGCGTAATAATAATTGTAAACTCATTCAAGTCTTCTCATGAACTTATACTTGTTCAAAACCGCTTTTTATTAATTCAATATTTCCAAATGTTGTCATGATTCATGTATATATCCTCGATCACCATGTATGTCCTATCGATAGGACATACGTGGTGAGTCTAACTACTTAAAAAAGGCAGGGGAATGATCAAGTGGGAAATTTATTCTCTTATTTGGAAAATGAAATGCAATTTAAGAATGCTACAAGCAATATTGATTAGAGGGAGGATGCAAGAGGTCAGCAAAGCATTATCCTTTAAAAAACTAGATGGAACTTCGACTGCGCGCAGTAAAAAATGATGCCTCCGCCATAGAGCAATTTTACAAACCAAAACAGAAACACTTTTAAAATTCAAGTTTGATTGTAATCCATCTTTTGGTTTTAAGGATAATGCATTCACAAGCTATTTATAGGAATTTATAATGAACCACATGACCTTTAACCTGATGACCCTAAAATCTAATCAGTTCATTGGCTCTGCAAGATACATGCATGGCTCGAGTTTGATAGTAATCTGTCTATTGGTTCCCATGATAATGCGATCACAAGCTATTTGTGCATACATAATGAGCCCTGTGACCTTTGACCTCGTGACCCCGGAAACTAATCAGTTCATTGGCTCAGCAAGATACATACAGGACCTCAGTTTGACAGGAATCCATCAATCGGTTCTTGAGATAATGCGATCACAAGCTATATTTTCATACATAATGAGCCCTGTGACCTTTGACCTTCAACCTCGTGACCCCAAAATCTAATCAAATCATTGGCTCTGCAAGATACATACATGACCTAAGTTTGGCGGTAATCCATCCATTGGTTCTTGAGATAATGCGATCACGAGCTATTTTTTGCTAGATAATGAGCCCCGAGACCTTTGACCTTTGACGTTGTGACCCCAAAATCTAATCAGTTTATTGGCTCTGTAAGATACATACATGACTTAAGTTTGGCAAGAATCCATCCATCGGTTCTTGAGATAATGCGATCACAAGCTATTTTTGCAAACATAATGAGCCCTGTGACCTTTGACCTTTGACCTTGTGACTCCAAAATCTAATCAGTTCATTGGCTCTGCGAGATACATACATGACCTACGTTTGGCGGGAATCAATCAATCGGTTCTTGAGATAACGCAATCACGAGAACGGGACGTACGGACGGACTGACGGACAACCCGAAAACATAATGCCTCCGGCTACTTTGTAGCGGAGGCATAAAAATGTGTTCCCCTTACTCCCCAGTAAAGTAGCATCTACTACATACTTGCTGCTGCTCACTCCTTCGAAGGCTCTTGTTTCTATTGTATTGATGTCATTGTCATTGAGATAGCTGGAATGAAAAGTTATTGAAATGCAGTTTGTAGTTTATATCATTTGCAACATATCATGAATTCAATTACAACTTTATTCCGTAAATGCAAAGCATATAAACCAGGCCTTCTCAACTAGTTTATTAAAAGTGCCAAATCGAAAAGAATATGTAGTTGGAGTGCCAACCTGTATGTTTGACTGTGCTGCGAAGGAGCGTAGCGGCCAAGCCGATAACGAGCGGGTCCAGGGGGAGAGCCCCCTGAAGCTGGTGGATTTTCTGGCTTTTTTTAAAGGCCAAGAAATGGCATTTTAACACCTTGTTATTCATAAATAAGTCAATCATCATTTCCTATTAGTGTGAACAAATTATTACAATTCCTGGGTATGATTACACGGGAGGTAAATTTATTTTTAGTTGTTTTGGTGCAGTAAACACGTGAAATTAAGTGAAAATCAAACAAACAAAAACAAGACGTTTCCAGAGATCGGCAATGTTAAAATTTGTAGCACATTGTAAGCTAAAGCTTGGTCGTATAAAAAGGTAAAAAACATTAAGTTCCCCTTTTTTCCTGTTTGTTAAGCTGACATTTTTGGCTCAACTTCGAATGCGACTTCTTGATTTTGCTGAGTTTTTAATTCTAAAAATATTATATTTGGTTTTGTTTTGTTCTTTTTTTTTCTTTCTGTTTTTGGGGTAACATTCGTGCGCCACTCGGACTGACCGCAAGCCCCACAAGTGGTGCCCGCACCGCCAGTTGAGAAGGCCTGATATAAACAATATTTATAAATACATACGGTACATGAGCAACGAAGTTGGCCATTCCAATCTCACACAAAAAAGAAATCAATGAATAATTCTTGACTCATTATAATATAACATAATTGTACATTCAGTGTATTTCATTAAAGTTATACTTACTAAGATGTACTTGTAGAAAAAGGCACTAAATACAACTATTTATGAACAGTTTATAGGAGACATATTCCAATGTGACTATATATATATATATATATATATATATATATACATAATTTCGTTATTGACCCTACCGCAAATGCGATGTTCGACAGTAGATGGCAACCTACCTCCCACACTGCGCAGGTCAGCACATGCGCAGATATGATACTGGGGAAGAGGATGAGACAATGTTTCTTCTGCCTCCAGAATGTACAGCAGCGACAACTAATTCCTTATTTGACTAAACTAAAGTTCAGGTTTCATGAACTCCCCTGATGATTTGATGAGATCTATGATCCTATGAAGGCACCATCATAATCTGTTACTTATAATTCATAACTTCCAAAACTATGATTTCTATCGGACTTTCCAGTTCTTGACCCATCGTATTTGTATGGCAACCAGAAGTACCTTTTCCAAATAAACCCATGGCATGTGCTGCCCTCGATGGCCAAACACTGTAGTTGCGATAACAAGAATTATGCTTACATTACTACATATTAAAATAATTTTTACAGTGTACTCACAAATATGATGTCACCAAATTCCAGAATGTTCTAGTTTGCACTCTCGTGATTCGGTTATCGTTTAAATAGCTGCATGTAAGACAAAAACTAAATCAATATGCATATTTCAATTTTTTTCTTCAATTCAATTAAATAACGGTTTATTGATGAAATCAAAACATGTTTGTACAAATCATTTTACAAGAAAAGTAGCCGAAGCTGGATCAATTATGTTTACATCTAACGTTAGCATAATAACATGTTAGAAAGATAAGAATGTTTTATTTAAAATAAGCAGACATTACACTTCAATACATAGCATTGAATGGTGTTGAGCGGGAAACAAACATTTCACGGGTCCGAATGACGAGTGAAATACTTTCTGTATTTGTTGTCATCCAATTACAAGGATACACATATGTATATATGTTTTATATGTTTATTGACTTTTTGTTCAAATATGTATCCATCATTACGATGGATGAATTTTATTCCATGAAGTGATGATTCGACATATTACAATAGCCATCAAATTTGTACATGTATAGTGTTAAAAACTACATTTCTACGCACTTTACTTTGAAATTATTATCACAAATCAATAGCACTCACACACAGCTCCATAATAATATCAAGAATAAATAACAATAATAATCTGGATTTATATAGCGCTTAATATGAAATACGGTCTCTATGCGCTTTACAGATAATATTACCCCGGTCATCGGATCCAGTCACGCACAATGTACATCATCTCCACTCACTAGGGAGCATTCCCACCATATAGTCACAGTGGGGGCATATGGCAATTAATAACACACTGGCTTTTGTCATCCTACCAGGCCCTCATTTCTCTCCTGGGTATTGAAGGGCAAATATAGATTAATGCCTTGCCAAAAGACATTGGTGCCCTGTCAGGGATCGAACACACCTCCATAGAGATTATTACAGCCAGTTTACAATCTATTACATTGACATCCTACTGGATTTCTAAGTAAAATTAAATAAACTAAACAAAAATTGGAACTGATATCTGATTTGATTTTAAACTTACAGGTAGCTCATCGTCTTGTTCACAAAGGTCCCGCCCATTGGTAAATCGGTGAGCTCGTTGTTCTGAAGATAGAGATAACCTGTGCTTGTCACGTGCGCGAACGTTCCATCTTCGATATACGCTATCTCGTTGCTTTGAAGATTAATTTGGGAAGACAGAGGGCAGTCATCGAAGTGGGTGACCAAGAGACGACCGATCTTGTTGTTACTCAGATCCCTGGCCGATAAAAGGATTCAATGTTTGTTACAGAAATCTTTCATTGGTTGGGTAATTATAACATATATTTTAAGCTTCTACCAAACTTAATTTTTTTTTTCCAGGTAATTGGTTTACCTTAACCTCCCTTATCCTTGGATAGGATAATTAGTGCCCACCAAATGAAAAAGACATAATTTAACAAAAGGGAACCAATACAAATATTAATTGTTTTTACCAGAAGCCTCATCAGCATCAGAGATGTTATTCCTGAGGGCCCTACAATTATTATTATCCCAGCAATTGCCACATGTTCCCATTTACAACTAGGTGGAAAGTGGCAAATGTAGATCAATGTCTTGCAAAGGGATTTTAGAGCCGGGCTGGTATTCGAACCCTCGATTCTTGGTTTGAGAGTCGAGTGAATGAACTTTTATTCCTTGGGGGTGTTTCACAAAGATCCTAAGTTAAACTTATCTCTAAGTTGGACTTAACAGTTATGGAAAGCCATTAGCATATTTGAAAATATTTGTAAAAGTTATTTTAAAAGGCATAAAATGTTGATTCAAATCATTCATATTTTCCATTATCAAGGAGATTTCATGTTCTTGATGTGGAATTTATGAAAAGTCTAAAATACTAGAATTTTTGCTTTTGAATATATGTTATTTTAACCCTATGTTAACTGGGGGGGGGGGGGTCAATTTGACCCCCCCCCCCTGTAGAAATTTTGCGACTACTCCGAAACCGCGGCAGATATAAATTGATTCCTTTCATGACTTTTTTCTTTTGAGTCTTACGCATCTTTTAAAACAATTTTTCCGAAAATTGGACGTATAGTTACAAAGTCACGTGACCTTTTGTCTTTGCATGTCAGCCCGAAAATCGCTCATTTTTGTGATTTGTGTACAAAACATATGGAAATGTCATATTTCCTAAAAAGAGATAAAACATTGGTTATTTAGTCTTGTTTAAAGTTTAGGTGTTTGTTTTGGGGTCAAAATAGTTGAATTGTAGTTATAAATGAAATATAACAACAAAACAACAAAAACAATAAAATACATAAGTTAAAAAAACAATGAAATACATAAGAAATTATCAAAACAAGAGATAACATAAGGAATAAGCTGGCTCTTCCAATTTTTTGTGTTGTATTATTATTCCAAATGGTCTAACAAATATATGTAGTGAAAAATAATGCCTAAATATGAATAATGTATGATTTATGGGCTAAAATGTGAAGTTTATGACCTTATTTGCATAAATTACCATAAATATGCAAATGATTGAATTTTTCAAAAAATTGAAATTACCATAGTATTCTATACACTTTACTTGACATGTATGCAAATTTTTGCGGCGATCGGCAGTGAAACGGCGGAGATCTTAGGGGGGGTCAAATTGACCCCCCCCCCCCCCCAGTAAAAACCTGGTCTGAAATAGCCCAGTTAAGATAGGGTTAAGGCTACAAATGGGTCTACATAATGTTTAAGTCCAACTTAGGGTTAGAGGTTCAACTATATTTGTGAAACACCCCCCCCCCCCCCCCCTGACACCACCATAGTTGTTGATCCATAGCATAAAAGTGACTTACAGATTTGTGAGACTGGTGCACCCATCAAAGGCTGTTTCTGGTATCTTATCAATGTTGTTTGTAGCCAGAGAAAGGGTACCCAGCTGGGAATGGTTGGTGAACATGTTCTCATGTAGGAAATGAAATTCATTGTTACTCATGGATCTGCAACAAGAGAAAAGATACAATATTTGTCATTCAACCAGTCTGTCTGTTTAGAGTCACAATGGCATTAGCTCATATAGTTTGACATAGATTTAACAAGATTCTCGGTTCTCAGCAAACGGTTTAAAAGTGAAGTACCTTTATCGCTTTGGCTGTGATTATTCTAAAATGCACAAAGTGGGATGTCTCTATGTGTAAAAGATCTGAAGATATTTGGGGGTCATTTGTACCAAAACTGACTACAAACAGATCTCTTGGGGCGTCGCTTGCTTTTTTTTGCATTTTAATCAGAGCCACTTCTGAGAATAGTTGGGGTCATACTTACAAGGATCGTATCTTATCTGGAAAAGCACCATTCTCAATAGAGATTATGCTATTAGAATCAAAAATCAATGTGCTGGTGACATCATAATAATAATAGCTCACATTTATAATGCGCCTAATACTATGTTTCTAGGCGCAGTATATATTTACCCCCGGTCATCGGATTCAGGCTTACTCGCACACAATTTATGCACATTCTCCACTCCCAGGGAAGCATTCCGGCCAGTCGCCATTTTACAAGCGCCACCTGCTCATCCAACCACATTAACTTTCGCATCCTACCGGGTACCCATTCAACACCTGGGTGGAGAGTGGCAAATGTAGATCAATGAACCGGGGACCTGTGATCCACAGTCTGGTGACATATCCACTCGACCCCAACACCTCTACAATATACTTATTATCTGACATATAATAAAAAAGATCACTAGATAATGATATATTTTTTATTTACTGTATGTTTGGTTTTGATACGGAAGTCGACACACATTTGACTTACATTTATATATTAAGTAAGGAATATTTCTAAATGACTATTCTATTTCTTAGTTTACTTTCATTATATAGTTTATGTTACATGTATATAATATAGTATAGTAAAGAATAGTTTTAAAATTCTTACCAAAGACAGGGAACCAGACTCGACTAGCACTTGTGCTAACTTCTGGTACCCCCTTTAACAACGAAAGTGTACACATAATCTTTTATTCCATTTGTATACAACATACTTTGTAAAACAATGTTTGTATTATTCATGTGTAATGTTATCGATCTTGTGTTATATTGTTATATTTTATGTAATCATGCTTGAAACATTATGTTTTACCTGTTATTTTTGTTGTTAATAAACTCAAACTCAAACTTACAAGGATTGTATGTTATCCGGGAATGCCCCATTCTCAATAGAGATAATGCTATTAGAGTTCAAAGTCAATGAGCTGAGCGTGGTCAAATTGAAGAAAGCACCGTCTAACAGGAATGTGATCTGATTGCTGGAGAGATACCTACAGAACGAGAGAGTGGGAAAGAGAGAGAACAAGATGAATGAATAATAATAATAATAACATTAACAAGTCCACGCAAAGCGTAGCATCCACTCGCAGGGTTCGTTACCTCCATTAGACTTTACTATTATATTACTAGGCAAGGAAGTTAACCACAGTTTTGCATATATAATTAGGTATTTTCGTATATTTAATGAGCTATGACCTTTCACCTTTGACCTACATACTATGAAAGCGAACTTGGGCTGTATTTTGATACCATGTACCTTCAAATTTCATTAAAATCTGTCAAACATTACTAAAGCTATCGAACAGAAACCAGATTTGCATATTTAATGAGCTATGACCTCTGACCTAGATACTCAGAAATCAAACTTACGCTGTGTTTTGATATCATGTACGTTCGTATCAACTTTCATTAAAATCTGTCAAACATTTCTAAAGTTATCGAACGGAAACCAGATTTGTATTTTTTGGCATATTTAATGAGCTTTGACCTCTGACCTTTGACCTATATACTCCGAAATCGAAATTGGGCTGTATTTTGATATCATGTACCTTCATATTAAATTTAATTAAAATCCGTCAAACATTACTAAAGTTATCGAACAGAAACCAGATTTGTTACGGACGGACGGATGGACGGCAGTGTTACTACATGTATATCCCCTCTGACATCTTCGGCGAGGGGATAATAATGATAGGAGAGTCTTGTACAGCACTCATGTCGGGCCCATTCCTGGCGCTCCACAATTATTACCCCGGCTTTAGTATGGCTGCCATTACAGCGCTCAGGCATTTAAAGGAATTAATTTCTGCCAGGTAACCTATTTACCCCACCTGGGTAGAGTGTGGTAAATGTAGATTAATGCCTTGTCAAAGGACATTTGTGACATGGCGAGACTCTAATTGTTTACCATGAGATCTATAGTATGGTGATATATCCACTAGACCAGACACATCCACTACATATTACAATCCTAGTGAGCCTCATTGTTTTGTAGTAAGTGTTAGATATTATACATTGCACTTGTGACAAATGTTGGCTGTGGCTGCCAACTGTTTGTTCCATTTGTTGACAAAAGCAGATATAAAGTTAAAGGACTAATACTTTTTGTTAATATTATAAAAATAATACATGTTTGCCAGTGCATATCACTAATGCACGAGCTAAAAACAATAATTATTTGTTTTATAAGATGGGTCGACAACACAAGTATAAAGTCAAGAAATTGACGGTTGTTATCACCAAAATGCCCTCCCGCGCATGGTAAAACTTAAAGCACGCACACATGATCCATTTCGATGCTTCTGATTGGCCACATTCTTGAACCCATTTTATAATAGCTTTTAAAGCCTGTCTGTACTAGTTTGGCCAGGAGGGATTAGACCAACCAGCATGGTGACTGACAGGTGGCTATCTCATCAACTCAGATCTCAATTAACATAAGAAAAAGAGGATCATGGGGGCTTTAATGTCATACTTACAGAGAGGTTATAGACAAGAGTCTCTCTTGGTACTGCACAGCCTCGGGAACATAGTTGAAGTTATTTGAATCAAGATTCCTGTCAAATAAATATAAATATAATGATAACAAATATATAAGATATTGAAATTTATTAACATTCACAGGCTTGTAAAAAGAATTACCGGTAGTATATTAATATTACCCTATCCAAGGGCTATCAACTTTGGGGAACTGCTTCGAGGGAGGTCGTACGCAAGATTTTTTCAAGGGGCCGCGGTGTTTTAAAATTTTAAAAATCGCGCCAAAAAATTCGCAACGACTTGGTCAGCCGCTGAATAAGCGGGGGGGGGGTAAGAGCACATTTTCGTTTTTTGTCCCGGTTGTGGGAGGTTTTTTCATAAACCGGGAGATTCTACATCGAAGCGGGAGAGCGGGAGGAAAGGCGTGCTGGCGGGAGTCTCCTGCTACGAGCTATTGGGACGGCGGGAGAATGAGCGTAGAGGCGTGAGACTCCCTCCAAATGTGGGAGGGTTAAGTATACAACCGGTAGTACCTAACAACTTTCAAAGAATCTTTGTAAGGTTTTCCTAAATTCATAGAGAAAATGGTGCCATAAAATGTATTTTGACATATTTGTCAATCCCCCGTTAAACTTTTTACCACTCTAATACAATTTTACTGGTATAAGAATTTTTCATTATGGTTAAGTTTATGCTTAATGCAGACTACACAACAAAAGAAAGAAGAAGGAAAAAAAAAGAAAAAGAAAGAATCATGACAAGTGAACGCTGCATCAAAACAGTTTCAGGTATCCCCTATAATAATGAATGGAATACACATTTCCAGTTGCCATGCAAGGGACAATACATGTTAGAGGACTATTCCATTCCATTAAGGGGGTGTCTTCTACTTACAAAGTTTCAAGTTGTTCGAGGCAATCAAACGTGTGTGGATCCAATGTAGTTTCATCCATGCTGTTAGACTGTAGTTCTAGGAGGGTTATATATTGCATCTCACATAGGTCCCCTTCATTTAATCCAATGATGGCATTACTGCTAAGGTATCTGTTATGGACAAATAGAAAAGGAAACCAGAGGGTAATCTCATATTATATATGTTTTTTGTGCAGAAAGTGTGATGACAAAATGAGAAAAAAAGAAATTTTCAACAAGATGTACATTCAATACATTATAACGACAGAAAGTAACTTACATATAGACATGCCCTGTGTGCACACACACAAAATTAATCGTATAGCTATCCCAAAACGGTATAGTTATACCATCTAGGGATAGCCATACAATGAAATTGTGTGTGTGTGTACGCTTACTAACGATAAGTCGTATAAAGAAACGTCGTATAGCGGAACTAGGGTCTGGGCATCGTTTGGAACTAGAACTTGATAAAGAATCACAGAATGTTTTGTGTGTGGACGTATGATCGAACTAGAAAGGTATAACTGGGTGGGGCTACATATGACCAATCTCATCAAAATCAGTTTCTTTATACAATGTTTCTTATCTTGTGTGGGTGGATGCCTTGTTCGCTATACGATGATTCTTTATACAATGTTTCTTTATAGAGTTTTGGGATAATTTTGTTTGAGTGTGGACACGCTGAATGGTTTGAAGGGCATACTTACAATTCATCAACATAAGGCAAGGTTTCGAAAGGGATGTGGGAATCCTTCAGTCTCAGGTAAATCTCATACGTTCCTCCGTCATAAGCATCATCGGAATACAAGGTTATGTTAGTGATGGAGTTACTATCAGCATGCCTGAAAAGAAAACAATTCCCCCCTATACAGGTGAATGGAATGGTCTAGGACAATATATGAATGATTAATATGGATTACTCCATTTAACGTAGAGGGGTAAGGGATCATCAGAATACAAGGTTATGTTAGTGATGGAGTTACTATCAGCATGTCTGAAAAGAAAGAAATTCCCCCCTATACAGGTGAATGGAATGGTCTAGGACAATATATGAATGATGAATATGGATTACTCCATTTAACGTAGAGGGGTAAGGGATCATCAGAATACAAGGTAATGTTAGTGATGGAGTTACTATCAGCATGTCTGAAAAGAAAACAATTCCCCCCTATACAGGTGAATGGAATGGTCTAGGACAATATATGAATGGTTAATATGGATTACTCCATTTAACGTAGAGGGGTAAGGGATCATCAGAATACAACATGGTGTTCGTGAAGAGGTTATTATCAGAATGCCGTTAAAGAAACAAAAATCTCCCCTTTAAAGGTGAATGGAATGGTCCAGGACATGTATCATGAAATATATATGAATGATGAAAACGGATTGCTCCATTTAACCTAGAGGGGTAAGGGTTCATCAGAATACAAGGTGGTGTTCGTGAAGAGGTTCAGGCAAAATATTAAGTTTTTCATTTCGGGGGCTCCATTTCAAATTTTCGGGAAATTTTCGGGGGCTCTTTTTTCCATTTCGGGGGCTCTTTTTTCTGGGGCTACTTTTTCATTAATTCATAAAAGGATAGGCCTACAGTTTGTTGAGATTTGTTTAGTAGGCTAAGGTTTCGGGCTTCCTGCTTCATAATTGCCTATTAAAAAAGAAACCCCTTTTTCTAGTTCAATAACTAAGTTTTCATGTATTGATTTGATGCAAGAACTGTAACATAATAGACCCTAGATTGTGACTATTTCTGGCCATGAATTTCGATAATCGTTTTTCAAAGTAAAATTTTCACAAGAAAATCAGACAGTCGTTTAAAAACGTAGAAATTAGTAGTTCTAATACTTTTACTAATTCTAAGCTCAGGTTTCGTAAATATATTCACGAAACTATATTGAAATCGCGGCAATAATGATGCAAACCAACAGATAACAATTTCAAAGTGTCAAATCTCTTCGACTCGAGCTCAGCCCAACTCACACACACACTGCAGCATAACTTCAACACCGGCGCCGCAGGCGTCGGACGCCTGCGCTGCCGGACGCCTGCGCTGCCGGTGTTGGGGCTTTAGCTCAGCTTCACTCACACACACTGCACAGCGGCAATGCACTATATTGTATGCGTGTCAGTCACGGTGATTTTGTCTGATTTTCTTTACTTTGAAGAAATGATTATCAAAATTACGTAAACATGGCGAGAATATCACAAAATAGGCTTAATTTCATACCTCTATTTATGGAAACTTTATAAAATTGCGGCAATCGTGAATTCGTGATGGAAATTGATTGCAGTTTCGCGATCATTTAGTGGTTCATGGTCTAGATTCAGCTTCTACCAAAACAAAATCGACCGCCAAAAACTCGACCCCTACGCTCCGTCTCGATCTCGCAACTGCGAAAATGTACGTGTTTTGGCGTACTTGCGTGCGACATGGTAAGCCAGGTAAGGTATGGAATATGGTTCGAGTTTTTTTACGACCGATTTTTGTGTATACAATTTTACACGGAGATTCAGCGCGCGGACCAAGAAATACACGCAATGAATACGAAGCTAGAAGAGAGCGCGCGACCGCTCGTAATCGTTACGGGGGCGATTTGAGATCATTTCACTTTTTGATGTCGCCCCCGAAATCGGATTTTGAGCCTATTTCGGGGGCTGTTTATGGTCTTTCCGGGGCGATTCCGCCCTCCGCCCCCGTGTATTTTTTTGGCTGAAGAGGTTACTATCCACATATGTCTGAAAAGAAAGAAATTCCCCCCTATTCAGGTGAATGGAATGGTCGAGGACATGTATCATGAAACTTATATGAGTGATGAATATGGATTACTGCATTTAACATAGAGGGTAAGGGTTCACTGTGAAAGGTGGCTTTGCAAGATACATACATGACCAAAGTTTGGCAGGAATCCATCAATCGGTTCTTCAGATAACGCGATCACGAGCTGATTTTGCATACATAATGAGCCCTGTGACCTTTGACTTTTGACCTCATGACCCCAAAATCTAATCATTTCATTGGGTCTGCAAGATACATACATGACCAAAGTTTGGTAGGAATCCATCAATCGGTTCTTCAGATAAAGCGATCACAAGCTGTTTTTGCATACATAATGAGCCCTGTGACCTTTGACCTCGTGAACCCAAAATCGAATCATTTCATTGGCTTTGCAAGATACATACATGACCAAAGTTTGGCAGGAATCCATCAATTGGTTCTTCAGATAACGCAATCACGTGCTGTTTTTGCATACATAATGAGCCCTGTGACCTTTGACTTTTGACCTCGTGACCCCAATATCTAATCAGTTCATTGGCTCTGCAAGATACATACAGGACCAAAGTTTGGCAGGAATCCATCAATTGGTTCTTCAGATAACGCAATCACGTGTTGTTTTTGCATACATAATGAGCCCTGTGACCTTCGACCTCGTGAACCCAAAATCGAATCATTTCATTGGCTTTGCAAGATACATACATGACCAAAGTTTGGCAGGAATCCATCAGTCGGTTCTTCAGATAACGCGATCACAGGCTGTTTTTGCATACATAATGAGCCCTGAGACCTTTGACTTTTGACCTCGTGACCCCAATATCTAATCTGTTCATTGGCTCTGCAAGATACATACATGACCAAAGTTTGGCAGGAATCCATTAATTGGTTCTTCAGATAATGCAATCACGTGCTGTTTTTGCATACATAATGAGCCCTGTGACCTTTGACCTTTGAACTTGTGACCCCAAAATCTAATCTGTTCATCGGCTCTGCAAGATACATACATGACCAAAGTTTGGGAGGAATCCATCAATCGGTTCTTCAGATAACGCGATCACGAGAACAGGACGTCGTACAGACCAGGGGTGATAGTGAGCACTAAAAAAAAAATAGGGTTTTTTGTTTTCCACTCAACCACGCCCCCCTTCAGAAAAAATAAAATAAGAGGATTCGCAGGGAAAAAATGGCATCTAACAATATTCCCCCCTTTCAAGTAAGAAAATTGGGACAAAATTGAGAAAAAATAGCGCATAACATGGAAGAATAGAGAAAATAAAAGGGAAATCTGGAAAATCAGGATGACATGGGGAAGAAGAAAAAAAAAATCAGGAAAAAGTAAAAAGAATCAGTAAACCGATTTAAATCAGGTTTTCATCAGGCCTGACTTACATAAAAACCTCCCCCTGCTTCCCCCCCCCCCCCCCCCGCCCCCCACTACACACAGGTGTAATCATATATCGGCTGGTGGTAAAAGGGTGTTGTGAACCCACATCACACAGCTCTCTGCACTCTTCTCAAACATGACAACCTCCCCCGCCCCCCCCCCCCTTGCACACAGATGTTTTCATATTTCAGCTGGTGGTTAAAGGGTGTTATGAACCCACATCGCACAGCTCTATCCACTCTTCTCAAACGTGAATACCTCCCCCTGCCCCCCCCCCCCCTACACACAGGTGTAATCTTATATCAGCTGGTGGTAAAAGGGTGTTGTGCACCCACATCACACAGCTCTCTGCACTCTTCTCAAACATGACAACCTCCCCTGCCCCACCCCCCCCCTCCCTCCTACACACAGGTGTAATCTTATATCAGCTGGTGGTAAAAGGGTGTTGTGCACCCACATCACATAGCTCTCAGCACTCTTCTCAAACATGACAACCTCCCCTGCCCCACCCCCCCCCCCCTCCTACACACAGGTGTAATCTTATATCAGCTGGTGGTAAAAGGGTGTTGTGCACCCACATCACACAGCTCTCTGCACTCTTCTCAAACATGACAACCCCCCCCCCCCCTACACACAGCTGTAATCTTATATCAGCTGGTGGTTTAAGGGTGTTATGAACCCACATCACACAGCTCTCTCCACTCTTCTCAAACGTGACAACCTCCCCCTGCCTCCCTCCCCCCCCCCCACCCTACACACAGGTGTAATCATATATTAGCTGGTGGTAAAAGGGTGTTGTGAACCAACATCACACAGCTCTCTGCACTCTTCTCAAACATGACAACCCCCCCCCCCTACCCACAGGTGAAAATATATTTCAGCTGGTGGTTAAAGGGTGTTGTGCACCCACATCACACAGCTCTCAGCACTCTTCTCAAACATGACAACCCCCCCCCCCCCCTACCCACAGGTGAAAATATATTTCAGCTGGTGGTTAAAGGATGTTGTGAACCAACATCTCACAGCTCTCTGCACTCTTCTCAAATATGACAACCTCCCCCTTCCTCCACCCCCCCCCCTCTCCCCCTACACAAAGATGTTATCATATTTTAGCTGGTGGTTAAAGGGTGTTGTGAACCCACATCACACAGCTCTCTGCACTCTTCTCAAACATGACAACCTCCCACTGCCACCTCCCCCCCCCCCCCCACACACATGTCTTATCATATATCAGCTGGTGGTAAAAGGGTGTTGTGAACCAACATCACACAGCTCTCTGCACTCTTCTCAAACATGACAACCCCCCCCCCCCCTACACACAGGTGTTATCATATTTCAGCTGGTGGTTAAGGGTGTTATGAACCCACATTACACAGCTCTCTCCACTCTTCTCAAACGTGACAACCTCCCCCTGCCTCCACCCCACCCTACACACTGGTGTAATCATATATCAGCTGGTGGTAAAAGGGTGTTGTGAACCAACATCACACAGCTCTCGATCTGCACTCTTCTCAAACATGACCACCTCCCACTGCCACCTCCCCCCCCCCCCACACACACATGTCTTATCATATATCAGCTGGTGGTAAAAGGGTGTTGTGAACCAACATCACACAGCTCTCTGCACTCTTCTCAAACATGACAACCTCCCACTGCCACCTCCCCCCCCCCCCCCCCACACACATGTCTTATCATATATCAGCTGGTGGTAAAAGGGTGTTGTGAACCAACATCACACAGCTCTCTGCACTCTTCTCAAACATGACAACCTCCCACTGCCACCTCCCCCCCCCCCCCACACACATGTCTTATCATATATCAGCTGGTGGTAAAAGGGTGTTGTGAACCAACATCACACAGCTCTCTGCACTCTTCTCAAACATGACAACCCCCCCCCCCCTACACACAGGTGTTATCATATTTCAGGTGGTGGTTAAGGGTGTTATGAACCCACATCACACAGCTCTCTCCACTCTTCTCAAACGTGACAACCTCCCCCTGCCTCCACCCCACCCTACACACTGGTGTAATCATAAATCAGCTGGTGGTAAAAGGGTGTTGTGAACCAACATCACACAGCTCTCTGCACTCTTCTCAAACATGACAACCTCCCACTGCCACCTCCCCCCCCCCCCCCCACACACATGTCTTATCATATATCAGCTGGTGGTAAAAGGGTGTTGTGAACCAACATCACACAGCTCTCTGCACTCTTCTCAAACATGACAACCTCCCACTGCCATCTCCCCCCCCCCCACACACACATGTTTTATCATATATCAGCTGGTGGTAAAAGGGTGTTGTGAATCAACATCACACAGCTCTCTGCACTCTTCTCAAACGTGACAACCCCCCCCCCCCCCCCCCCCACACAGGTGTAATCATACATCAGCTGGTGGTAAAAGGGTGTTGCTAACCCACATCACACAGCTCTCTCCACTATTCTCAAACATGACAACCCCCACCCCCCCCCCCTATATCAGCTGGTGGTAGAAGGATCTTCTCAAACATGACAACCCCCCCCCCCCCTGCCTCCCCCACCCTGAACACAGGTAAAATCATATATCAGCTGGTGGTAAAGGGTGTTGTGAACCAACATCACACAGCTCTCTGCACTCTTCTCAAGCATGACAACCTCCCCCTGCTCCCCCCCTGAACACAGGTGAAGTCATATATCAGCTGCTGGTAAAGGGTGTTGTGAACCAACATCACACAGCTCTCTGCACTCTTCTCAAACATGACACCCCCCCCCCCCCCCTACACACAGGTGTTATCATATTTCAGCTGGTGGTTAAGGGTGTTATGAACCCACATCACACAGCTCTCTCCACTCTTCTCAAATGTGACAACCCCCCCCCCCCCTGCCTCCACCTCTCCCTACACACAGGTGTAATCATATATCAGCTGGTGGTAAAAGGGTGTTGTGAACCAACATCACACAGCTCTCTGCACTCTTCTCAAACATGACAACCTCCCACTGCCACCCCCCCCCCCCCCAACACACATGTCTTATCATATATCAGCTTGTGGTAAAAGGGTGTTGTGAACCAACATCACACAGCTCTCTGCACTTTTCTCAAACATGACAACCTCCCACTGCCACCCCCCCCCCCCCAACACACATGTCTTATCATATATCAGCTGGTGGTAAAAGGGTGTTGTGAACCAACATCACACAGCTCTCTGCACTCTTCTCAAACGTGACAACCCCCCCCCCCCCCCATACACAGGTGTAATCATACATCAGCTGGTGGTAAAAGGGTGTTGCTAACCCACATCACACAGCTCTCTGCACTCTTCTCAAACATGACACCCCCCCCCCCCCCTACACACAGCTGTAATCTTATATCAGCTGGTGGTTTAAGGGTGTTATGAACCCACATCACACAGCTCTCTCCACTCTTCTCAAACGTGACAACCTCCCCCTGCCTCCCTCCCCCCCCCCCACCCTACACACAGGTGTAATCATATATCAGCTGGTGGTAAAAGGGTGTTGTGAACCAACATCACACAGCTCTCTGCACTCTTCTCAAACATGACAACCCCCCCCCCCTACCCACAGGTGAAATTATATTTTAGCTGGTGGTTAAAGGGTGTTGTGCACCCACATCACACAGCTCTCAGCACTCTTCTCAAACATGACAACCCCCCCCCCTACCCACAGGTGAAAATATATTTCAGCTGGTGGTTAAAGGGTGTTGTGAACCAACATCTCACAGCTCTCTGCACTCTTCTCAAATATGACAACCTCCCCCTTCCTCCACCCCCCCCCCCCCCCCTCTCCCCCTACACAAAGATGTTATCATATTTTAGCTGGTGGTTAAAGGGTGTTGTGAACCCACATCACACAGCTCTCTGCACTCTTCTCAAACATGACAACCTCCCACTGCCACCTCCCCCCCCCCCCACACACATGTCTTATCATATATCAGCTGGTGGTAAAAGGGTGTTGTGAACCAACATCACACAGCTCTCTGCACTCTTCTCAAACATGACAACCCCCCCCCCCCCTACACACAGGTGTTATCATATTTCAGCTGGTGGTTAAGGGTGTTATGAACCCACATCACACAGCTCTCTCCACTCTTCTCAAATGTGACAACCTCCCCCTGCCTCCACCCCTCCCTACACACAGGTGTAATCATATATCAGCTGGTGGTAAAAGGGTGTTGTGAACCAACATCACACAGCTCTCTGCACTCTTCTCAAACATGACAACCTCCCACTGCCACCCCCCCCCCCCAACACACATGTCTTATCATATATCAGCTTGTGGTAAAAGGGTGTTGTGAACCAACATCACACAGCTCTCTGCACTTTTCTCAAACATGACAACCTCCCACTGCCCCTCCCCCCCCCCCCCCCACACACATGTCTTATCATATATCAGCTGGTGGTAAAAGGGTGTTGTGAACCAACATCACACAGCTCTCTGCACTCTTCTCAAACGTGACAACCCCCCCCCCCCCCCATACACAGGTGTAATCATACATCAGCTGGTGGTAAAAGGGTGTTGCTAACCCACATCACACAGCTCTCTGCACTCTTCTCAAACATGACACCCCCCCCCCCCCTACACACAGCTGTAATCTTATATCAGCTGGTGGTTTAAGGGTGTTATGAACCCACATCACACAGCTCTCTCCACTCTTCTCAAACGTGACAACCTCCCCCTGCCTCCCTCCCCCCCCCCCCACCCTACACACAGGTGTAATCATATATCAGCTGGTGGTAAAAGGGTGTTGTGAACCAACATCACACAGCTCTCTGCACTCTTCTCAAACATGACAACCCCCCCCCCCCCTACCCACAGGTGAAATTATATTTTAGCTGGTGGTTAAAGGGTGTTGTGCACCCACATCACACAGCTCTCAGCACTCTTCTCAAACATGACAACCCCCCCCCCTACCCACAGGTGAAAATATATTTCAGCTGGTGGTTAAAGGGTGTTGTGAACCAACATCTCACAGCTCTCTGCACTCTTCTCAAATATGACAACCTCCCCCTTCCTCCACCCCCCCCCCCCCCCCCTCTCCCCCTACACAAAGATGTTATCATATTTTAGCTGGTGGTTAAAGGGTGTTGTGAACCCACATCACACAGCTCTCTGCACTCTTCTCAAACATGACAACCTCCCACTGCCACCTCCCCCCCCCCACACACATGTCTTATCATATATCAGCTGGTGGTAAAAGGGTGTTGTGAACCAACATCACACAGCTCTCTGCACTCTTCTCAAACATGACAACCCCCCCCCCCCCTACACACAGGTGTTATCATATTTCAGCTGGTGGTTAAGGGTGTTATGAACCCACATCACACAGCTCTCTCCACTCTTCTCAAATGTGACAACCTCCCCCTGCCTCCACCCCTCCCTACACACAGGTGTAATCATATATCAGCTGGTGGTAAAAGGGTGTTGTGAACCAACATCACACAGCTCTCTGCACTCTTCTCAAACATGACAACCTCCCACTGCCACCCCCCCCCCCCCAACACACATGTCTTATCATATATCAGCTTGTGGTAAAAGGGTGTTGTGAACCAACATCACACAGCTCTCTGCACTTTTCTCAAACATGACAACCTCCCACTGCCACCTCCCCCCCCCCCCCCACACACATGTCTTATCATATATCAGCTGGTGGTAAAAGGGTGTTGTGAACCAACATCACACAGCTCTCTGCACTCTTCTCAAACGTGACAACCCCCCCCCCCCCCATACACAGGTGTAATCATACATCAGCTGGTGGTAAAAGGGTGTTGCTAACCCACATCACACAGCTCTCTGCACTCTTCTCAAACATGACACCCCCCCCCCCCCTACACACAGCTGTAATCTTATATCAGCTGGTGGTTTAAGGGTGTTATGAACCCACATCACACAGCTCTCTCCACTCTTCTCAAACGTGACAACCTCCCCCTGCCTCCCTCCCCCCCCCCCCCACCCTACACACAGGTGTAATCATATATCAGCTGGTGGTAAAAGGGTGTTGTGAACCAACATCACACAGCTCTCTGCACTCTTCTCAAACATGACAACCCCCCCCCCCTACCCACAGGTGAAATTATATTTTAGCTGGTGGTTAAAGGGTGTTGTGCACCCACATTACACAGCTCTCAGCACTCTTCTCAAACATGACAACCCCCCCCCTACCCACAGGTGAAAATATATTTCAGCTGGTGGTTAAAGGGTGTTGTGAACCAACATCTCACAGCTCTCTGCACTCTTCTCAAATATGACAACCTCCCCCTTCCTCCACCCCCCCCCCCCCCTCTCCCCCTACACAAAGATGTTATCATATTTTAGCTGGTGGTTAAAGGGTGTTGTGAACCCACATCACACAGCTCTCTGCACTCTTCTCAAACATGACAACCTCCCACTGCCACCTCCCCCCCCCCCCCCACACACATGTCTTATCATATATCAGCTGGTGGTAAAAGGGTGTTGTGAACCAACATCACACAGCTCTCTGCACTCTTCTCAAACATGACAACCCCCCCCCCCCTACACACAGGTGTTATCATATTTCAGCTGGTGGTTAAGGGTGTTATGAACCCACATCACACAAGCTCTCTCCACTCTTCTCAAACGTGACAACCTCCCCCTGCCTCCACCCCACCCTACACACTGGTGTAATCATATATCAGCTGGTGGTAAAAGGGTGTTGTGAACCAACATCACACAGCTCTCTGCACTCTTCTCAAACATGACAACCTCCCCCACTGCCACCTCCCCCCCCCCCCCCACACACATGTCTTATCATATATCAGCTGGTGGTAAAAGGGTGTTGTGAACCAACATCACACAGCTCTCTGCACTCTTCTCAAACATGACAACCTCCCACTGCCACCTCCCCCCCCCCCCACACACACATGTTTTATCATATATCAGCTGGTGGTAAAAGGGTGTTGTGAACCAACATCACACAGCTCTCTGCACTCTTCTCAAACGTGACAACCCCCCCCCCCCCCCACACAGGTGTAATCATACATCAGCTGGTGGTAAAAGGGTGTTGCTAACCCACATCACACAGCTCTCTCCACTATTCTCAAACATGACAACCCCCCCCCCCCCTACACACAGGTGTTATCATATTTCAGCTGATGGTTAAGGGTGTTATGAACCCACATCACACAGCTCTCTCCACTCTTCTCAAACGTGACAACCTCCCCCTGCCTCCACCCCACCCTACACACTGGTGTAATCATATATCAGCTGGTGGTAAAAGGGTGTTGTGAACCAACATCACACAGCTCTCGATCTGCACTCTTCTCAAACATGACAACCTCCCACTGCCACCTCCCCCCCCCCCACACACATGTCTTATCATATATCAGCTGGTGGTAAAAGGGTGTTGTGAACCAACATCACACAGCTCTCTGCACTCTTCTCAAACATGACAACCTCCCACTGCCACCTCCCCCCCCCCCCCCACACACATGTCTTATCATATATCAGCTGGTGGTAAAAGGGTGTTGTGAACCAACATCACACAGCTCTCTGCACTCTTCTCAAACATGACAACCTCCCACTGCCACCTCCCCCCCCCCCCCCACACACATGTCTTATCATATATCAGCTGGTGGTAAAAGGATGTTGTGAACCAACATCACACAGCTCTCTGCACTCTTCTCAAACATGACAACCCCCCCCCCCCCCCTACACACAGGTGTTATCATATTTCAGGTGGTGGTTAAGGGTGTTATGAACCCACATCACACAGCTCTCTCCACTCTTCTCAAACGTGACAACCTCCCCCTGCCTCCACCCCACCCTACACACTGGTGTAATCATAAATCAGCTGGTGGTAAAAGGGTGTTGTGAACCAACATCACACAGCTCTCTGCACTCTTCTCAAACATGACAACCTCCCACTGCCACCTCCCCCCCCCCCCACACACACATGTCTTATCATATATCAGCTGGTGGTAAAAGGGTGTTGTGAACCAACATCACACAGCTCTCTGCACTCTTCTCAAACATGACAACCTCCCACTGCCACCTCCCCCCCCCCCCACACACACATGTTTTATCATATATCAGCTGGTGGTAAAAGGGTGTTGTGAATCAACATCACACAGCTCTCTGCACTCTTCTCAAACGTGACAATCCCCCCCCCCCACACAGGTGTAATCATACATCAGCTGGTGGTAAAAGGGTGTTGCTAACCCACATCACACAGCTCTCTCCACTATTTTCAAACATGACAACCCCCCCCCCCCTATATCAGCTGGTGGTAAAAGGATCTTCTCAACATGAAAACCCCCCCCCCCCTGCCTCCCCCACCCTGAACACAGGTAAAATCATATATCAGCTGGTGGTAAAGGGTGTTGTGAACCAACATCACACAGCTCTCTGCACTCTTCTCAAACATGACAACCTCCCCCTGCTCCCCCCCCCCCCCTGAACACAGGTGAAGTCATATATCAGCTGCTGGTAAAGGGTGTTGTGAACCAACATCACACAGCTCTCTGCACTCTTCTCAAACATGACAACCCCCCCCCCCCCTACACACAGGTGTTATCATATTTCAGCTGGTGGTTAAGGGTGTTATGAACCCACATCACACAGCTCTCTCCACTCTTCTCAAACGTGACAACCTCCCCCTGCCTCCACCCCACCCTACACACAGGTGTAATCATATATCAGCTGGTGGTAAAAGGGTGTTGTGAACCAACATCACACAGCTCTCTGCACTCTTCTCAAACATGACAACCTCCCACTGCCACCCCCCCCCCCCCCCGACACACATGTCTTATCATATATCAGCTTGTGGTAAAAGGGTGTTGTGAACCAACATCACACAGCTCTCTGCACTTTTCTCAAACATGACAACCCCCCCCCTATATCAGCTGGTGGTAAAAGGATCTTCTCAAACATGACAACCCCCCCCCCCCCCTGCCTCCCCCACCCTGAACACAGGTAAAATCATATATCAGCTGGTGGTAAAGGGCGTTGTGAACCCACATCATACAGCTCTCAGCACTCATCTCAAACATGACGACCTCCCCCCCCCCCTACACACAGATGTTATCATATATCAGCTGGTGGTAAAAGGGTGTTGTGCACCCACATCACACAGCTCTCAGCACTCTTCTAAAACATGACAACCCCCCCCCCCCTTACCCACAGGTGTAAATATATTTCAGCTGGTGGTTAAAGGGTGTTGTGAACCCACATCACACAGCTCGCTGCACTCTTCTCAAACATGACAACCCCCCCCCCCCCTATATCAGCTGGTGGTAAAAGGATCTTCTCAAACATGACAACCTCCCCCTGCCTCCCCCCCCCCCCTCCCCCCCCCCCCCCCACTACACACAGGTGTAATCATATATCAGCTGGGGGTAAAAGGGTGTTGTGAACCAACATCACACAGCTCTCGATCTGCACTCTTCTCAAACATGACAACCTCCCACTGCCACCTCCCCCCCCCCCCCCCACACACATGTCTTATCATATATCAGCTGGTGGTAAAAGGGTGTTGTGAACCAACATCACACAGCTCTCTGCACTCTTCTCAAACATGACAACCTCCCACTGCCACCTCCCCCCCCCCCCCCACACACATGTCTTATCATATATCAGCTGGT